>PVJN01027908.1:6004-27768 GCA_004026805.1 Lasiurus borealis
AGTATATTCACCAGTTTATTCTGTTGATCAAATTTTTAATTCACTTAATTTTTAGATTCACTTGTTGATAGATATGTATTTGTTGTTCATAATTTTTTGGCTTTTACCTTTTTCTTCTTCCTCTTCTAAAAGAGTACCCTTCAGCATTTCATATAACACTGGTTTGGAGTTGATGAACTCCTTTAGCTTTTTCTTATCTAAATACCTTTTTTTTCACCTCATTGTGAAAGAAGGCTGCCGGGTGGTTTTAAGGGGAAAAGGTGTTATTTGGTGGATACTCTTTGTGGGAAATATTACAGTTTCCCCGTGAATTCTCTGAATCTGAAACACGGAACTACAGACACTCCTCTCTCTGTAAACAGAAGCTGGGTGCGCTCCTCAGAGCTGGATTCCAGTTCACAAGTCTTTGATTTTTTTTTTTTCCTCATGTCTCTTCCGCACCTGGAGAAATGAGGTTGCTAGTTCCATGAGGCCACAGCGGGTCTTTGAGGCCGCAGGTTAAACCTCATTAAGGTTCTGGAACAAAATGCTTAGTTTTTTGTTTCCTAATTGCCAATTTCAGCTCCTTAATTGGCAGTTACCCGGCGCCCACAGTTTGTTTCTGGAATTGGGCCTTGGAGTCTCTTGTTTTCCCAGAGCTGCGACATCCCTGGGCAAGAAATGCTGTCACGTAAAGAACCGGTATAATCTGACAAGTGACTTGTGCAGTCAGGCATAAAAACATCCCCTGTGCCTAATTGCGCTCGCCTGACACAGTGACAGAAACTGGCTGATGTGAACCTCAGTGCCTTCAGCAGTGGACATGGGGCTGACTCGGTGTATACATTTCTATACTGGTATCTGGAAATACATCTACATATATATCAGTGGTTCTCAACCTGTGGGTCGCGACCCCTTTCACAGGGGTCGCCTAAGACCATCGGAAAATGCAGATATTTACATCACGATGCATAACAGTAGCAAAATTTCATGGTTGGGGGTCACCACCACATGAGGAACTGTATGCAAGGGTCACGGCCTTAGGAAGGTTGAGAACCACTGATATATATGGTGTACATGTTCGCATGCATCTATGCATGTAGCTATCTAGTTATAAAATGCTGATGCCAACATAGGTAAACCTGCAGCAGCAGGTTGAGAAAATTAACGATGGACGGGATGGATGCTGATTGGTGGTTTGGGTTCTTCTCTCATAACTTACTCACCTTTTCAGGCAAAACATGACTGAAACGAGAAGCAGCATTTAAATTTGATGAACAGGGTATGGGATACCCATTCATTAAACGTCAGTGTAAATTTAAAGTAAAACGGAAAATCATACTGCACAGCACCTTTTAAATGATCCCTTACCTACATTAACAACACAGAAAAGAAAGTAAAACATATACTACACCGCTGTGAGTTGTGCGGGGAACTATGAGTGGGAAGTGGCCGTGACCTACCCTGCCCTCACCCCTGGCTTCCTGCTTACCTGTGAGCTCAGGTCTCTTCACTCACCCTTTTGCTCTCACACCCAAGCACAGTGAATCCTGCAGTTACTCAGATGCTGTGTGTTCTGTTTCCTGCAGGGGCCGTTACGAAGAGTGTTTCTTGGGCCCTAAGTGCTCGCTAGTCCTCCCTTCTTTGTGTGGCTTTATCTGAGTGATCCTTTAGAGCAGCGGTTCTCAACCTGTTGGTCGTGACCCCTTTGTGGGGGTCTATTGACCCTATCACAGGGGTCGCCTAAGACCATCAGAAAATACAGATATTTACATTATGATTCACAACAGTAGCAAAATTACGGTTAGGAAGTAGCAACGAAAATAATTTTATGGTTGGGGGTCACCACAACATGGGGGACTGTATTAAAGGGTCGCGGCATTGGGAAGGTTGAGGACCACTGCTTTATAGTTTAGATGAAAAGGGACTTCTACTCTGGGTCTATGCTCGCCTCCTTGCTTTTCACTAACCCTCCCTCCGCACACCTGAGGAGAGGTGTTGTTTCTATGTTGTTTCTACGTTCAACTCTGGTTGTACTTTTATCAGAGCGTCTACCCACTGGCTCATACGTGCCTGTTTCCTACCTGGTAGCTCCCCGGTCCCCATCTGTCAGATCTGCATGAGCAGGAAATAGGTCACCATTTCCCCTCTCAACTCTCGGCCTGAGCTTGGCAGACGTTCCGGGATCAGTGACCGTTTCCTGAATGATGAAAGAGTCAAAACGTGGATGCCGATACTGTTGCCTTGTTCACTCCTAACGTTTGGGAGAGACAGATAGAAGAAGAGGAAGAAGAAGAAGGGGAAGGGAAGAAGAGGAAAGGAGAAGAAGAAGATACTTCTATATTTTTTCTTCTAAAAATTATTTATTTTAAACACTTATATAGTTGGATTATTTTTTTTATATTCTATGACTTCAGGATCTAAAAATAGATATTCTCACTGGATAGGCAATGAAGGACCCAAACATATTTTCCCAACTGATGCTTTCCTTCATGCCTCACTGGTTTTAAATGTGACCTTATCATATACTGTAGATCTTTAAATTTTTACCAAATTGACTACAATGTAGTACGGTACTGTCATCGGGCACACGTGATAGCCAAGGCCAGCTTCATGGATGTGCAATCTATGCCGTCAATAGGACTTCATGCTCAGAAGTGGTACCTTTGAGGTATGCCATGAAATACCAAGAGATTAAAGTTATATAACCAAATATATACAGTTCCTCAAAACAGACACCATTTTTCACCCATTCTTGTACTAATCATGGCATTGGCTGTCGACATGTTATTTTATTTTTTTAAAGTATTTAAGTAATTATATGCATGCTTTATTTTTTTAAAAAATATATTTTATTGATTTTTTACAGAGAGGAAGGGAGAGGGATAGAAAGTCAGAAACATCGATGAGAGAGAGACATGGATCAGCTGCCTCCTGCATGCCCCACACTGGAGATGTGCCCGCAAGCAAGGTACATGCCCTTGACCAGAATTGAACCTGGGACCCTTCAGTCCACAGGCCGATGCTCTATCCACTGAGCCAAACCAGTTTCGGCAGGCTGTCGACATTTTAAAAAAAGTTATAACAGAAAAATAATTACTATTAAAAAGCAATTATCTGTTTCTTTTCAAATCTTGAAAAATAAGAACCCCCAAACCAAGGGTCAACAACAACACCCTTATATTTTATTTTAGCCATGGCCCTCAGAAAATAGTTCCCCCAGGAGGGGAATTTATAGGCATCTGATCTAAAGTCAGACTTGGCCGTGGTCTGCAGAGTAAACAACTTAAGTTTCCCCTCTTTGTGCAATGGAAGCGAAGGATAGGGATTACATCAGCGGCTCCGATAAATCTTACTTTTCATGTTAGCTCTGGCCCTGAAATGTTGCTGTGAATCAATGCTTGGCCTGTCAATCTCTATTTCACTTGCACGAGGGAGCTAGTATTGGAAGAAAATGAAAATGAGCTGTCCAGGGTTTGTTTGTTTATTTACTTGTTTTTAATGAGAAGACTCTTGCCACTCCTTCTTGACTTAAGCATCTATCATGTGTGGATTATCTAAATGTGTGCCCTAGAGGTGCTCCAGTGGAAATCTGCCCTGGGAAGAGAGGGAAGCAGTTTTTCAGAAGGCATAGGACCCTAAACCCTGGGCAGGCAAGGATGGGGACCTGTTGGTTCTAGGTCACTGGTTCTCAACCCTCCTAATGCCGCAACCCTTTAATACAGTTCTTTATGTTGTGGTGATCCCCAACCATAAAATTATTTTTGTCGCTACTTCATCACTGTAATTTGCTACTCTTATGAATCTTTTTTAAAAATATATTTTATTGATTTTTTACAGAGAGGAAGGGAG
Organism: Lasiurus borealis; assembly: GCA_004026805.1. NCBI lineage: Eukaryota > Metazoa > Chordata > Mammalia > Chiroptera > Vespertilionidae > Lasiurus > Lasiurus borealis. The sequence goes on from PVJN01027908.1 coordinate 9,836, forward strand.
AGATAGAAAGTCAGAAACATCGATGAGAGAGAGACATCGATCAGCCGCCTCCTGCACGCCCCACAGTGGAGATGTGTTCGCAAGCAAGGTACATGCCCCCGACCGGAATCGAACCTGGGACCTTTCAGTCCGCAAGCCGACGCTCTGTCCACTGAGCCAAACTGGTCTCGGCCTGTTATGAATCTTAATGTAAATATCTGTGTTTTCTGATGGTCTTAGGAGACCCTGCTAGCTGTTCGCGACCCACAGGTTGAGAACCGCTGTTCTAGGTGTACGTGCCACACACAACCTGTTTCCTGCCTCTAAAGCCCAGATTTCTTTCTTCTACACAAGGCCCCCAAAAAGGAAAATTTCCTTAAGGGGGAAGGGTTTACATTGAGAGAATCCTTCCGGTCTCAGAAAGCAGAACCCTGTGTTAACACTCAGCATATCTTTCCTACCAGCCCTCATTTTCAGACTCAAGAGTTCCGTCCTCATTTGCGAAGCATAATTTTTGTTTTCCTTCCAGAGGTCGCTCTCAGTGCACTCCTTGCCCCTGCAGGCAGTCTGCACACCATGGCCCAGCGCAGGCACTAGGGTAAACCCGAGCCTCTAACACCTAAGCTGTTGGCAGACTTCCTTCCTTCCCTAGCGAAGGGTGGAATGCTGCTGGTCTCCAGTCTTTGGTCTCCGGTGCAGTCTGATCTGTGTTTCTCTTTGAGGGCTCCTGATGGAGGGAACAGCTGTTTCTCCTGCCCCTCTGGGCTTTACACACAAATTAAAAAATGAGTAGTTACAGACGGAAGACTCAGCAATAAACAGAGCCAGCGAGTATTTAACTCAGGAGGCCGACTGTACTGTACTTGGAGTTGGAATAGATACCTAAAACTCCTGACACTTTCTGTTCCCTGGGCTCTACCTGTTATAATACCCTTGACACTAAAAATCTCAGATTTGCACTTTATTATGAGAAGTTATGGCCCCGAGAATCCCATTTGATGATTGTATGATCCCCTTTCAGCCTGTCATTTCTTTGGATTCATTATAAAGCTTTCTTTATTCACCATCTCATTGTGTGAAAAGGTCTGTTTCACATCTGCCTCCCCATCAAGGTTGTAAGTTGTTTGAGGACAGGGTCAGACCTGTCTTTTTAAAAAATATATATATTTTATTGATTTCTTTTTACAGAGAGGAAGGGAGAGGGATAGAGAATTAGAAACATCGATGAGAGAGAAACATCAACCAGCTGCCTCTTCCACACCTCCCAGTGGGAATGTGCCCACAACCAAGGTACATGCCCTTGACCAGAATCGAACCTGGGACCCTTCAGTTCACAGGTCGACACTCTATTCACTGAGCCAAACCCGTCAGGACAGTCAGACCTGTCTTTTTATTTAGCTACTAATTTCAAAGCAGATTGCTTTGGACAGAACAGACATTTTATTGATTTACTTACTTAACTTATTGTCTAAAGTTTTACACATGTCTCCTTTTCCCCCAATTGACACCCTCCCCAGCCATTCCCACCCCGCAGACATTCATTCTTTATTGTCAAATGAATTTATAAAGGAAAACAAGGAGGGAAGGCAGAAAGATCAGCTCTCAAACAGTTGCTACATACAAAACTCTGAAAAACATAAAAGAAAGTTATCATAAGAATAGATTTATGTATAATCCATGAGGGCTTTATTTCTGGCTCAGATTTTAAATGATTTACATGTAATGTACCCATTTACCCATAGTACACCCTTTGAATAAGTTCTAGTATTATCCCCATTTTCCAGATGAGGATGCTGAGGCCCTGAGATTGGATATGGAAGAATTGGTGTAGGATCACTGGACATTTCTCTCCAGAGCTTGTGATCTTAAATGCGATAGTTTAGAATTTTAGTCTAAATTCCTTTGCCTGATTTTCTTTTTTTTTTTAAATTATTTTGAAGACAAAAATAAAAAAAATTAATATAAGGATAATTTTAGGGATCCACTAAATCTCTAGTCAGGAAAGTGTAAGGGAACTATTGGGATTGAAAGACCAGTTGTGGACACTCTGCTGGTAGCTTCTGAGCAAGTGGACTAAAGAGAAGAAAAAGAAAAAAAAATGATGGAAGTAAGGGAAAAGTAATGAAACAGTCCCCTCTACTTCCAAAGACAGATTAATTCCAGGGAAGATTGGAAGTGTGGGCAGAAAAGGTATAGAAAATCAAGAACACAAGGCCAGGAACCAAAGACTCAATGGGAAAAGATCGTCTAGTCCCAAGGGGGAATGACTGACTCAAAATATAGCAACCGCCAGACCAAGTGAAAACTTTCTTGATGGGGCCTGGGTGTTAGGTATCCACTGATACTCCCTGAGCAAGAGGGTGTTTTCAGAGAGTCTGCGGGTACCAGAGCTTTGGAAGGGAATCACAGGACCATCAACCCAATTTAAAATTCAGGCTGTAATTCTAAGTGTTGGCATGGCCAGCAAATGTAGTCCAGGCTTATAAGGCTGAGGACTCTGAGCTTGTCCCTGCCAGGGCTCTGAGGAACCTTTATTCACAGGGAGGGCACTGAGGCTGAAGCTTAGCTAGGATGGAGGAGTAGGAAGTAGCGAGTGACACAGACCAAGACTTGAGAAAAAACAAACATATTCTAAAATTCTTATTAGGGCCAGATGGTAGTGGAGACCTCTGATCTCGAGTAAGGTTTAGATATTCAGAGAGATATCTAAAAATAGAGACTATGAGGCTAAAGTAGGTTAGTAACTCAAGCGACAACTCTAATGAAGATGTCAGAGCTAATGGGAGAAGGCGTGAGAACTGGGCCCAGACTTAAGGGATACAGAAATAGATTTGGAGACTTGACCAGGATATGGAGTCTGTGGTCAGGAATGATTTTACTAGGAGCCCGAGGCCTTGTCCATGAGTGATGACAAAGCCATAAGGGCTGATTTGGATCCCATCAGCCATAATTTGGTCATCATAATATTAAAGAGGTCTATAGCGGGAAGGCAGGGGTGGACTAGGGGTGATAAGAGATCAACCAAAGGACTTGCTGCATGCATGTAAGCATAACCAGTGGATGCAAGACAAGAGGAAGGGAGGGGTAAAAGGCAGGCTCCGAGGAGGTCAATGGGGGGGAAAAAAAGGAGACATATGTACTACTATTTGTAATACTTTAAACAATAAAATTAAATTAAAAAATTAAAAAAAAAGGTCAGGAGATAGTACTAGAATTCTGTTTTCACATGGAAACAACCCATTGTTTACAAAATATGTATATCTGTATACGCCTTAGGTTGGGTTTTCTAGAAAAGACTGATAAGGAAATTCAATTGCAAGTGCTATTCGTTGGGAGAATCCTTAGTGAAGAAATCAGCAAGGGGAAGAGGAAAGCTGATTAGGGCAAGAGAAGGAACAGAGCAAGAGGATGTAGTCTGGTTAGAGACCAGCTTCAGACTGATCCCTCAGCAAGCCTTAGGGCACAAAATACACCCTACAGTGGGTTCAACCTGAGGTAAGGGGCCCCAACTTTTGTATCCCCTCATCAGTCATTGGCCTCTAGCTGCCCAAGGGAGAGGGAAAGTCTGTGGGTGCAAACGTCTGGGAAGGCCAGTTCTGCCCAATCAACCTAGCGAATTCTCCTGAGAAATGGACAACTGAGAGCCATTATCAGCCAACGCTCCCATTGCTGGCAAAGTGTGCCCAGGCCAGGTGAAAGGATCTGGTGAGAGTTCCACCTACATCCTTCAGTACATGTGCAAGGGCATGTATAGGTGTGGGAAAACCACTCTTTCTATTTTCCCAGAAGTTCTCGGTGGGGACTGTGCCAATGACAGATAAGCTAAAAAAATAATGATCGGACTTAACGTACTGGTGCCTAGCTGACCTCAAAGGAGTGCATTGTCTCTCATTGCATGCTTTCCAATATAGGCTCTCCGCCTCATCCTGTGTGCGTAGAGGTGTGCATATGTACACATGTGTGATCCATGTGCAACGTCAGGGCTACTGAGGTCCAGGGTATCTTTTTTTCCTGATGTGGAGGTAACTGAGAAAACAACTTTGCGACTAGAAGTTTCTTTAGTTAGGATGGTATGCGAGCAAGGGTTATGGTCTCTGTGACTGAAGTATTTTGTGCAAAGCAGACTCAATTTTGTCATCATTTCTTCAGGGCACCCACTTGCGTCAGAGAGGACTAGATGGGCACTGACAATATTTGTCTCCCCGAATTTCTGTTTTTCCCAGTGTTGCTTAGTCTACCAGTTGCTTCGTCTTGGACCATTCACATTTAGATGTATTTCTACCTTCACTCAGGATGATGTCAACTCTTGCTAGCCTTGGGATCATTTTATCTCTTGAAAGCCAATTTCTGCTTTGATCCATTACATACTGACTCTTTTACTCTGGTGCTTATTTCTAAATTTTCAGGGTTCTCTTTATGGTTCTCTCATTTACTGACTGATGCATGCAGATACAAAAACTTACACACACACACACACACTCCCAAAACATTCACAAATAATTACACAAACAGATATATTCAGTCCAGAAGGATGAGGGCTACAACCATCTACATATTACGGCAGCACAGACACAGATGTCACCAACTTAGTTAATGACACAATGAACCGCCAGGAATCGGTGGTACGAAAGGAAATAGGGAATATGTCATACTTTCTGACAAGCTGTGATTGCCACTCACACTCAAATGCAGAAGGATAATGGCGGTAATGTGCATATGCGGGAGGTAACGGGCGCTCTCCTCTCTCTCATGGTCTCTGAGCCGTGTTATGTGCAGCTGTCTCTATTCATCACGTGGAAAATTAGAAGCAAAAGTCTGTTGCAAATGAACAGCTAAAGAATATAGACACAATGGAGGATGTCGACCTCTGTCCCTTAGAATTTTTTTATGAAAAAAAAAAGAGTGGCACAATCTGGTTCACAGGAGGTTTTGAGGATAAATTCCAACCTACAGTTGCTACGATCTGAGTCGATGCTGTGGGTAGAGCTGCAGGGGAGACTTACATAAGTATAACTTGGTCCCAGACAGAAAAAAATGCTCCTAAAAGAAGCAGTTAAGGAGTAAACATGCCATATACATATAACTCCCATAATTCTAGAAGAAGAAGAGCTCCATTTGTAGATGGATTGACAGTACACGCCAGTCATTTTTCTCTGGGCCTGGCCTCCAAACCTTCACTTTTATAAACTGCGAAGAAAAGAGAGCCTTAAGTCATCTCTCTGTGGGCCACACAGATATGATGTCATTTTATGGTTGTATTTTTGGTGAATTTATATTACATGAGCCAGTTCTCAAATATATACACTCTAAAATAGATCCTTTAGGCAGCCAGAGAAGTGATGAACTCCATCCTCCTGAAAAAGGAACAATTTATCATGTACATTCCACCACCATTTACAAAGGAATATAGATTGTTTTTCCTTCAAACCCCGTAGCCTTGATTTAAGAGCAATTTGAAAGTTGAAGGGATGAATAATTCTTGCGAGAATAATAACACAGAACTCCCAAATATAATATATTCTTCAAGTGCCCTTAAATTAAGGACATTTGAATTTCTGTCAGAAACGGGCATGTGAATTAAACGCTAGTCTATTCCTATTGTCTGAGAACTGTCCATCTATATACCTATCTGTCTGACCATCTGTTCATCCATCCATACATCTATCTAAACTATATGTCATCTAGAAAACAAATGTTTCTGCATTGCTACAAAGGGTTGATTTTATTGTAACTTGTCTTTTCCTTCCAGAAAAATTCAGTCCTGACTTGACTTTTATTCAGTTCTGATGAAAATCTTCCTGAGGGTATTGCTGAGAAGCATGACACGAGAGCAGTCCCATCTTACACTCTTTCATTTGTTCACTTATTCACTTATCCTTAGAGAACTCTTAAGGTCAAGAGGACAATAATACCAACGATGTCCTTTGCTCCCTAGTACACCCTAGAGAATTGGACAGATACATGAATAAGTAATCTAAGTGCAATTATTCAAGTGATGGGATGAGTTTAAGGGGGTTTATAGGAGGCCCAGCTAAGCTAGATTCTCAAGCGTCAGGGCCAAGAAGAGCTCCCAGAGAAGATGGTGTCTGAGATGCTTATCAGGGAGGTACATATTTGATGTATTTTTATAAAGGAAGCATATCGTCACCACTGGCATATGAGCTAGAACTGTGGTTGGCAAATCGCGGCTCGCGAGCCATATGCGGATCTTTGGCCCCTTGAGTGTGGCTCTTCCACAAAATACCACGGCGTGGGCGAGTCTATTTTGTAGAAGTGGCGTTAGAAGAAGTTTAAGTTTAAAAAATTTGGCTCCCAAAGGAAATTTCAATCATTGTCCTGTTGATATTTGGCTCTGTTGACTAATGAGTTTGCCGACCACTGAGCTAGAACATGGACAACATCCCAGCAGCTGTGCCCTCACCATCTTCCAAAGGTCACCTCTGCCCTTCCAGAAACATCATACATTCATTCTGCCTGTTTGTGAACTTAGCATAAATGACATCATATAATGTTGGTTCTTTCATGTAATATTATGTTTATGAGATTTATCTATGTTGTTGCGTGTGGCAATATTTTGTTTCACTGTCATTGTATAATGTTTTTAGCAGTATACCATAATTGATTTATCATTCTATTGATAGCATTGGGTAATTTAAGATGTTCGGGGCTATACTGAATAATATCCTGCCATATGTTTTTGGTGAATAATGTTGATTATAAGCACAGGAATTGAATTCAGGGCTTTATCTGCATTATTTAGTAGACATTAATAAGTAATTTTTCAGTGTGATTCTGCCAGTTATAATTCTATCTATAGTTACTTATTTCACCATAGTATTGCCAAGCCTTGGAATTTTAAATATAAATTTAGTGGGTGTATAGTGCTATAATTTTATGGTTTTAATTTGCACTTTTTTATGACTAATGAACTTGAACACCATTTTATATACTTTTTGGTATTTTGGATATCCTCTTTTGTAAATGTCAATTCAAGTCTTTTACTCTTTTGGAATTGTAAAACTTATTTGCAGTATACATGCGAGTTCTTTGTTGAATAAGCCTATTCCAAATACCTCATCGCACACTTTGGGTTGCCTTTCCAATCTCTTAATAGATTAGTTTCATGAGCAAGTTCTTTATTTTAATGTAATCTAATTTATTATTAATATTTTCTTTATGATGAGTGCTTTTTGCTTTCTCTTCAAGAAAACTTAATCTGCCGAAACTGGTTTGGCTCAGTGGATAGAGCGTCGGCCTGTGGACTGAAGAGTCCCAGGTTCGATTCCGGTCAAGGGCATGTACCTTGGTTGCGGGCACATTCCTAGGAGGGGGCGTGCAGAAGGCAGCTGATTGATGTCTCTCTCTCATCGATGTTTTTGGATCTCTATCCCTCTCCCTTCCTCTTTGTGAAAAATCAATAAAATATATTTAAAAAAAGAAAAGGAAATAAAACTTAATCTTTCCCAAAGTCATGGATATATTCTCATAATTTTCTTCTAAAACCATTATCTTACCTTTCATATTTAGAATAATGATCTCTTTGGTATTGATTTTTATATCTGTTGTAAGTTAGCCATCACAATTCATTTTTTCCATAGGGATATGTAATTGACTCAGTGCCATTGTTTTTGAAAAGGCTAACTTAGATCATTGTTTTGAAGTTTCTTCTCTTAAATCAAATGTTCATATATTTACATATATGCTTCTAGAATATTCTGTTACATTGGTCATTTTGTCTATCCTTTCAACAGTACCACACCACCTTATTTACTATAGCTTTGTAATCAATCCTGATATATGTTAGGGTAAGTCTTCTAACTCACTTTTAGATCTTTATCTTTACAATTGTTATAGATAATTTTGATTCTTTGCTTGTTAATATAATTATTAAAATCAGCTTGTCAACTAAATATAACCTGCAGAGATTTGGACTGGCTCTTAGAACCTCTAGATCAATTTGAGGATGATTTGCATTTTTGCAACATGAGCTTTCACGTGCGTGAACTTGTGTATCCCTCTGTTTATGTAGGTGTTCTTTAATTTCTCTGAGAAATGCTTTGTGGCTTCTAGTATACTGATATTACACATCTATTGAGGTCTATATGTGTTTTTAATTATATCATCTGTCATTGATGTGTTTCTAATTATATAATGTATTGAATTTTGAACTTTTAATTTAAAAATAAATTTAATGCATTGATCTTGTATCCAATGATTTTACTAAATTCACTTGTTAGTTCTAATAGGTTATAGATTCTTTAGGTTTCTCTAAACTTTGTCTTTGGCTTTCCAGTCGTTTTGCCTGTTCTTGTAGGGACATTTATAGAGTTTTGAAGATGATTTTGACATCCCTGTTGCCAATGGTTCCTGCCCTTTTACTTTTTTGTTGTTCTTAATACTTTGAGTTTATTTATTTTAAGTCATGCATACATTGTGCAATCAAAAATGAAAAGTTTATGCTGAGGACTTTATATGCTGAGTGCCATTATTATTTTTATTTGAATTTATTGGGGTGACTCTGGTTAATAAGATTATACACATTGCAAGTGCACAGTTCTATAGCATCATCTGCATATTGCATCATGCATTCAGCACTCAAAGTCAAGTCTGTTTCTGCCACCATTTATCCCCTTTGGCTCTCTTCCACTTTCTCCACCCCTTTCCCTCTGGCAACAACCATGCTGTGGAACAAAATAAACTAACCAATAAAATAGAAGTGGACTCAGAGACCCTGAAAGGAATGTAATCACTTTACATTACAAGGGCTTAGGGCTGGGTGAAAAAGGTGGAGGGATCAGCAACAAACAAACACACACACAAACAAAAACCCCAGATAGTATGACCCTTTACTTAAAACAATGTTTTTTGTTTTTCTAAATTAATTTCAGAGATGAAAAGAGAGAAACATCAGTGATGAGAAAGAAACATCAGTCAGCTACCTTCTGCACGCCATCTCTTGGGGATCGAGGCTGAAACCCCGGGTAAGTGCCATAACTGGGAATTGAACCATGATCTCCTAATTCATGGGTCTAGGCCCAATCACTGAGCAGCACTGGCTGGGCCACCTTGCTGGAAACCAAACATTGTCTCACTAACAGAAAGATGTGGACAGGAGAACAGAAGGCTGGTCAACCTTAATTGCTTTGAAAGGGCAGAGCTAATCACTCACTGTTTAGTTGAAACATTGTGAGCTGAAGCAGCCTCTACCTGTTTGTCTCATGTAAACTTCTGTTCTTGGAATTTCCTGCCTAAAAGTCCTGGGTATATCCCATAGTCTTATTAAAAGGGAGAAAAAGGCCAGAGCAAAGAGCAGTCTTTACACTAGAGGAAGGCTCCCACCTGGCCCCCCAATATCACCAAATTAATACTTTTCTAGTCTCTCTTTCCATTTACGTGCGGCCTCCTCCAGAACCCGAACCCTGAACCACGCGGGACGTGAAAGGGGTTCCCACACCACCTTTTTAATATCATTCTTCTACTTCACAGTTTCCATTTTGAATCCTTCTATATTCTCTTTGAGGTCTCATGTCATAGATGCCATGTTCAGTTTTTTATTTAAATAATGTTATGAAATGTGTTTTGCCATCAAGTGTCATTATTTATATGTTGGGACCAATCATTCTTCTGCCTTGTGCTCAGAGAAAGGCTTACTGGCTTTCGTATGGTAAGCCCGTATGCCACATGTGTGCATGATTTTAAATGAGTAAACTTAAACAAAGTATTTTTCAGTAGCTGTATCGTGTTCATTTCTCTTAAGCACTTGTACAATCGCAACAAGCACTTTCTCTTCCTGCTTCCTCCCTTCTCTCCTTTCCTCCACACTCCAATACCTGGCATATGTCAGCGTATTCCTGGTTCAGCTTCCTGCCTCGTCAATCTGCAGTAGCAGATAGGATCCTGCCCTCCAGCGAGGCTTCTGCTTTCGTTGCCAACTCTAGTCAATGCAAACTGCTCTAGGCTTTTGCTTCTCCAGATCCAATGTTTATGGCATTATGAGGTCCCTTCTCAGAGAAGGTGCCGCTGACTGCATGCTAAGCGTATCAAAGACCTTATTTTGTTTTCTGCTTTTTATTTTCCTGTTTCATTAGTTTCAGGAAAGATAGGAAGAGAGAGGCATCTGGACTGTATCTAAATATGATTGAATACGTAATTGTATACAAAATATTACAGAGAAATTTCATCCTTTGTGCCTAGTGCAAAAGTTTTTAACAGCTGAAAGGATTTTGAATATTGAAGAGGATAAAAATAGCACTTCGTTGATGAGAAGCTTAAAACAGTGAAATTTCCTTGAAATATCTGGGAGTCTATTAAATGTATTTCCACTGTGGCTTTCTACTCCTCCGTGAGACACACATGAAATGTTTCAGAGAGAGTCAGAAAGGCGTTTCAAAGTTTGTATTGCTTTGTTTTACCGACTGATCTTTTTTTATATGATCCTTGAGTGCCACGTTAGGTCACATAAACACCATTTGATGCTGAAATTTGAGTCAAGTTCTTTTTCTTTAAATCCTTGTTGATCTATTATATAGGAAGAAAGGTTTTATCTTTTCATGAACAGATGGTGAACAATTTGATCTGGTTGAAACTAACATTCAACTCTTGCTATAGCAAAAGCTACATGCCAATTTTTAGAAGAGTAGAAAACGTAAGCATCCTTTGGCTTTTCTTGAGTCATTAAATCTATGGTGCTGATGAAATCTTCAGTTACCGACCATCAATTACTACCAGAGATTTTGATGGTAAGTTCTTTTTTTTTTTAAATTTTAAATATATATTTTATTGATTTTTTACAGAGAGGAAGGGAGAGGGATAGAAAGTCAGAAACATCGATGAGAGAGAGACATCGATCAGCCACCTCCTGCACGCCCCACACTGGAGATGTGCCCACAACCAAGGTACATGCCCCTGACCAGAATGGAACCTGGGACCCTTCAGTCCACAGGCCGATGCTCTATTCACTGAGCCAAACCGGTCTCGGCTGATGGTAGGTTCTTGACCTATGTCAGTGGTTTTTATTTAGAGCAATACATCCTGTGCTTTGAAAAGGGTAATATATGCTACTAATCGTCTAAAATTATTGACTGAGGTTGGTATTTTTTTCCCCTCCCATATTCTCCTTCCAGAGCAAGATCTGGAAGAAAAGGACAGATAGGTAAGGGAATGAGCGTTGCATTTATTGAATACTTCCCATGACCTAGGCTCTGAGCTAAACCCATTACAAATGTTCGTCGCATTTCATCCTTAAAACTTTCCAAAAAAGATTGTTGATCCTTACTTAAAGGTGAGATAGCTGAGACCCAGAAGTTAAGTATCAACTCAAGGTCACACAGCCAGGAAGTGGAAATTCTGGAATTTGGACTCAGGTTTGCCGGATCGATCCACAAGGAGCTTTCTCCAGTCATGGTCACTGAGCGGCTGGTGATCAGTTGGTCAGTCTGCTTCCAGAACCCAGTCTGCTGCTCTCTCCACTGCCTTCTGGGAGAAAGCAGTCATTTATCCTTGTCAAGTACTGGCCCGGCGCCTGGTATGTAGTAGACACTGAGCATGTTTGTCCGAGGGCGAAAAATGGGAGAAGTTGGCTTGTGATTCCTATTTACCCAGCGTGCTTTGCTGCTGAAAACGGAAAAGAAGTGGCAAATATTCTAAGGTTGTTTATTCCTTTTATTTTTAGGCATCTGTCTTTCCTATTTTTTATTTTTTGTTCTGTATAATAAAAATCTAAAAATCTATGCAACAGCTAGGCCACATAAGGAAAATGTTCAAAAATGACCAAAAGAAAAAAAATTAATGACTGAAATACAAGAGAGGAGACTGCAGGTGATGGCAAACATATTGATTGATATATACCTGCGTCTGTAGATAGACAGCTGCATTGTACACAGAGACTCAAACATATATTAGTGGTTTAATTTTTTTAAATTAAATTAATTTATTAATATATTTTATTGATATTTTATAGAGAGGAAGGGAGAAGGATAGAGAGCTAGAAACATCTATAAGAGAGACATCCATCAGCCGCCTCCTACATGCCCCCTACTGGGGATTTGCCCACAACCAACATACATGCCCTTGATCTGAATTGATCCTGGGACCTTTCAGTCCGCAAGCCAACCCTCTATCCACTGAGCCAAACCGGTTTCGGCTAGTGGATTAATTGTATACTTCATTAGGACAAATCCCTTAGCAAGGTATTACGAGGAATATCTTTGTCTTTCACTGGTGCAGGCCTCGTTTTTTTTGTTTCATCATCCTGGCTCCATTCTTTGGCTCTGCTGCTCAAACTATTTACATTTAATAGGGCTTCCTGCTGGCCCATTGCTTGCTTCAGATATTCTTCTAGAATATTTCTTCAAAATTATGTGTATACAGTTGCATAAAATCAGATCTTTAAATCTGCCTTTAGTCACACTTAACTAGGTAGCATTCATTGAAGCATCTGTGGGCTGTTTTGTCAACACTTTTGTCAAATATATACTCTTGACCCACTAGGATAGTAACACAGCAAACATCAGTGCAGCTAAGGAGCAGGCCCAAAGTCACAAAGTTCTGACGTGGCTAAGATGATGACATCTAACATGGGTTAAGTCTAAGTCTACAGCCGATGTTGCTTCGATGGATGGCAGGCAGGCTGCCTACGGTATAATGTTACAGTCATCATGGAGTATGATCTCAGAAAGCAATTGCATCGCAGCTGTGTAGAGAGATTTCTGAGATAAACATAAGTGTTTCTTCATGTCAACAATAAACATGCGCTTTCAAAAATTATTACCACCCTATTACCTCAGATCAATCTTACCATATTAGACATTAGTGTTCTCTCTGCTCTGTAATTTGGCAGGATCTTTTATAAAGATGAACACAATTTAATAGTTCAAATAGATCCGAGGAACACATCAGAACTGCAATCCACATGCATTGGTGATTGTGAACCATTTTGGATTTGGAAGTGTCCATAGGGCACTGTGGGTAATATTTGTTGTCCTGGAAACAAGTAATTTTGTCTTTACCAGTTATTTATGTTATTTCCATCAGAACAGGAAATGAATTCCATACGGTCAATTGTGCTTCTCTCCCCATTTTCAGATAATTTCTGTAGGGGGTTATGCTGAGATGAGGGTCCCAGTAACCTGAGAGGGCCCCCAGAGAGAGGCAGGAGAAGCCTGAGATAAGACCCAGGAGAATGGTACGTGGTGTCAGGTGGGATGAAGGTGGAGGCATGTCCATAGAGAAAGCAGAAAGGCCCAAAGACAGGTAGGCGTGAGGGGCACATCAGGATAAGCTGTTCAGGACTGATTCTAGAAGCAAGGAAACATCAGCTGTAGACTGAGACTCCATAAGGTTGATGAATGAATGAAAGAATAAGTGAATGTCTTTATAAATCCAGCCGAAGAAAATGACTCAGGGCACTTACAAGGGAAATAATACCTAGCAGGTGGGTGAAGATAGAGACGCGAGGATGCACCTACTTTTCCTGGACTGTGCAAACGAATCTCACTTTCTTTAAAAGTTGGAAATGGTGCCCACGGCAAAGCCCCAGGGGCAAGCCTGTTGGTTCGGATTCATGCAGACACGGGAGCCTCTTCTGTCTGCATAGTGTTTCCTGCATCTTCTTTTGACCTAGACTGCCTAGTAGTTCTGGGCCTCACAAGAGGAAGATTATCTTGGCAGGTTGCTCATTGTCCTGCACACAGCAATGGCTGTCTGCCTTCAGTAGATTATTGCCATTTTGCAAAGGATGAAACAGAGGGGACTAGTCACAAGAGAAAATGCTACTCCCATGAATACTGTTTACTTCGTGTGGACACCTCTCCAATCCCAGATGTCTCAGGGAACAAGTAGTAACTGATGCTCAGCACATGGGGATTGCGGGAAAGACACCCCCCACCCAGTGTTTGGCAGAAATGGTAACTCCGGCTGCAGCCCAACTAATTAAGTTTCTAGGAGCCTCAGCCTATCACGGGACCCCTTAGAGACTGTGCCATAATCTTTGTTTACCTGCTCCCTCCCTCAGTAGATATGTGAGTGGGACTTCTCCATGGGGCCTATGGTGGAATAGATGCTCAATAAGGTTGATGAATGAACGAATGAAAGAATAAATGAATGGCTTTGTAAATCCAGCCAAAGAAAATTACTCAGGGCACTAAAAGGGAAGTACATAGCAGGTGAGAGAAAGTTGAGATGGGAAGATGTACCTACTTTTCCTGTACTGTGCAAACCAGTTTCACTTGCTTTAAAAGATGGCTGATGTCGCCGAGACCGGTTTGGCTCCGTAGCGTTGGCCTGCGGACTGAAAGGTCCCAGGTTCGATTCCGGTCGGGGGCATGTACCTTGCTTGCAGGCACATCTCCAGTGTGGGGCGTGCAGGAGGCAGCTGATCGATGACTCTCTCATCGATGTTTCTAACTTTCTATCCCTCTCCCTTCCTCTCTGTAAAAAATCAATAAAAAATATATATATATATAAAAAGATGGCTGATGTCAATTTCAGACATAAATGAAAGAAACTGGCAACTATTCTGTTCAGACTCAAAAGTTTGTGAAAACCTTCACTGATAGTATGTGGTGCTTTTGTTCCATAAACATGTTTATTTTGTGTTTCATTAAAGCCCAAATCAAGTTTGTTTTTCTGAACGGATCTATACCAATTTCTCCGAATCCTTGCAAAGAGGACCTGTTTGCTGGTTTTATAATGATAGACCCTCAGTTATAGAATTTTTGTTATTGATTGCTTTTTAAGAACAGGTTGACTTTTACTCTCTAAAAGCTTGGCATTATTTTTATCATGAGAAAGGAGATACTTTTCTTCTGCGAGGCTAGAAATAAGTTTCAATTAAATAAAAGCAAAACGTGAGAGGCTTTAGAACGCCGTGTTTCTGGATGAATCCCTGTGCAGCAAAAATGTCCACGGGAGCTCACGGATTGCTTTTATCTGATTGGGGGAGGCATTTGTGAATATGAGCGCACCTAAGGGTACAGACCTTACCTATATCGCCCCCTACAATGGCTGGGCTACTCTAAAGCTTGCGTTATTTTTTCATCTTTGTGCTCATCCTCCAGATCTTGTCCTCTCAAGTCCGTCCAGGTTTTGGTACAGCTGCCCAATCTTTTTTTTTTAAATATATTTTATTGATTTTTCACAGAGAGGAAGGGAGAGGGATAGAAAGTCAGAAACATCGATGAGAGAGAGACATCGATCAGCTGCCTCCTGCACACACCACACTGAAGATATGTCTGCAAGCAAGGTACATGCCCCCGACCGGAATTGAACCCGGGACCTTTCAGTCCGCAGGCTGACGCTCTATTCACTGAGCCAAACCGGTCTCGGCCAGCTGCCCAGTCTTTACAGAGAGGTTCTCAAGTCACTTGCTAAGGTCCCTCCATCTGCAGCTTTTGGAGGCCATCTCAGATCCTGATGCCTCTGGGGCACACATTTCATTCTGCTCTGTTAGTTTGTCTCCCACCCCCAGGAAATTTCTCTGGGCCCTGGCCCATTGAAAACCTCTGAACGGTTTGGCTCAGTGGATAGAGTGTCGGCCTGCGGACTGAAGGGTCCCAGGTTCGATTCCGGTCAAGGGCATGTACCGCGGTTGCAGGCACATCCCCAGTGGGAGGTGTGCAGGAGGCAGCTGATCGGTGTTCCTTCCTCTCTCATTGGTGTTTCTAACTCTCTGTCTCTCTCCCTTCTTCTCTGTAAAAAAATCAACAAAAATTTTTTAAAACCTCAGAATGGCTGGGACAAGTCCCTTTTCTTCTGAATCCCTCTTGAAAAGTACTTAAACCCAGACACTTCTTTTTTACTTATTTCAGTCTATCGTGGTCTTTACTATGTAATTTTCCCCTTTGTATCTGTTCAGAATATAACAATTTAATCTTTCTTTTAAGAATCTCTCTTTTTCTAGCCTAACTCATCTGTCTTTCCATATTTTGTCACAAGAGTGAAGTATACTTTCAAGCAGGTGTTATTGCTTAATTTCTTGATTGATCTTATTGTTTCAAGCACAGGCTTTTAAAATTACTCAGAATCTTCTTGTCTACAAGAATTTCCTTAAAACGTTTCTCTCATCTCAAGAAGATGACATACTCTATCAAAAAGGGCCCTCATTTATTTTTCCCCTCAATAAAATGAGCCATCTTTCTACGGGGGAAGTCTTAGTTCGGGTGTCTGCAATATAAAGGCATTGTTAAAACGATGTCAATCCAAAGTCGCCTCACATACATGCGGTGAGCAGTTTCTTTGAACCCGTGGACCAGTCACGTAAAAGTCCAGTCACGATTGCTTTTGTGATTCGAAATTGCCCAACGACTCGAAAGCGGCAAATATTGGCAGTTCCACCAAGGCCTTAAAGTAATGCAAACCCCACTCTGATACCCCTTTACTAGCAGATGAAGCTGGGTCTTCTGGTTCAAGACCCTGGCCCGACTGAGCTGCCCTTTGGCAAAGTCTTCCCACTCAGCCCTGTAAGTATTCGCTTAGGACAGCGGTTCTCAACCTGTGGGTCGCGACCCCTTTGGGGGATTGAATGACCCTTTCAGAGGGGTTGCCTAAGACTATTGGAAAACACCTATTTCCCATGGTCTTAGGAACCAACAGACCGCTCCTCGGTGTAGCAAAGTGTAGCAATATAGTTTACTGTTGTCATATGAAGACTGTTGCCCATGCTATACCACGATTGAAGACAAAATTTCATTTATTTGTCATTAGAAAGAAATATTTCACAATATACAATTACATATTGTTTTTGTGATTAATCCCTATGCTTTAATTATGTTCAATTTGTAACAATGAAAATACATCCTGCCTATCAGATAGGCAGTACATAACAGTAGCAAAATGACAGTGATGAAGTAGCAACGGAAATAATTTTATGGTTGGGGGTTACCACCACATGAGGAGCTGTCTTAAAGGGTCGCGGCATTAGGAAGGTTGAGAACCACTGGCTTAGGACCTGACTGGGCTGTGTTATACATTATGTCCCGACTTAGCTGCTCTCCACAGGACAGAGCAGTCACAAGCTGCTGTGTCTCCCCAAGACCAGCACTTACTAAAGGAAACTTCTAGACTGTATGAGATTAAAAACAGGCCATATGCAATGGGAGCCCCTGCAAGCTATCCAAGTCAGAAACCCCAATGCCAACTCGACAATAGGTCTGCATGTCTACTGTTCCTTTGCTTCCAAAATGACACTCACTCTCTATTTTTCAAGACTCACAGACGAATGCTACGATTTGGGGGTTTGAGAGGAGCCTCAAATAACACTCATTGGTAAACAGAAAGGAACAAAACAGGTGGAGATCAAAATGACACCATCCCCTCCCCCCACCCCCCTGCCAGCGGATAAGTCCAGTTGTTTGTATTTGCCCACACATTTGTAGCCATTATTGGGCAACTCCGGGATCCCCCATATGGACTGCTGTTCTTGCCTCTGTGAAACTCTCCGTGGAGAACTAAGCCAGAACTTTCTCTGTGGAGCCGAACTCCCAAGAGAGAAGCAGAGGGGGCCAAGTTCAAGGAGGCTACAAAACTGAACAGCAAATAAATATGGCTTTAATTTGCGTTTATTTGATGACTAATGCCTATATAACTGAGAACAGATGAGATGACACTTTGACCTTGGGGAATGCCCCTGTTTTATTATCTGCCTATTGTACTGGGGCCGCAGACACGATGGACAGTGTCCTCCCTATTACTTGAATATCTAGACAGCTTTAATGGATGGCAATGCTAGACTGGTGAGATCAGCATAATTAGGTTTGATTCCTGACCCGTTTGGAATCGCTGTTAATGAATAGTGGCAAGATCCTCCATTTATTAGGAGCGTCATCATTTACAAAGAGCCATGATACGTATTACCTCATCCCTTCCAATGACCCCTGAGGTAGGGAATGTGTATACAGGCGAATCGTATTTCAGGGCATTAACTGATCTTTATCCAGATGCCAACACAGATCGTTAAG
>PVJN01027909.1:0-27683 GCA_004026805.1 Lasiurus borealis
CAGGTTCAATCCCCAATAGGACGTGTGCAGGAGGCAGTCAACTAGTGATTCTCCCTCATCATTAGTGTTTCTCTCTCCCTCTCCTTTCCCCTTTGAAATAAATAAAAATATGTTTTTAAAAATTAGATACATTAAGCCATGCTATTATTTGTTTACATTCTTATTCATTCATTATATAAATAAAACAAAATGTTGGCAGAAAATATGTTTTTAGATTTAATTCAGTTAGAAATATAGGAATATAACTTTTCTAAAATAAAAACAAAAGACAATGAATCTACCAAGATTAAAGTCAGTAAAGGTTGCTACTTCATTGTTAAAATTGATATGAATTAACCTTTGTCATGTCCTAACTTAGCAACCTAATTTCTGATAATTTTACACATAGGCCTTCATTTTTCTCATATGTTTATCTTAATATCTTTGCACAGAGTGTTTCATGTCTCCAACTTTTAGGCCACTTGTTTGCATTTTCTATTCTTAGTATACTTTTTGATTTCAGATAAAATGTCCAGTTTGAATTAATTTTCCTATGTCACTTTCCCCGGCTCCTGAACCAGAATTCTTAGCCTTTGTATATCGCTTTATTAGCATTTAAATCATTTTGTATCTTATTAATTTGTTTGCAGGAATCTCTAAATTTTAGGGCACTGTGGACAATTTTTTAGTTAATACTCTGGTAAATACCAAAGTGTTTATTAGTTGGTATAAAATTAATAATAAGTAAATGCCTGTACATTGTAAACGGTGAAGTGCTATAAATGCAAATGTTGTGCATTCAGAAAAGGAAGGAGGGTGACCCTCATGGCCAAGGGTAGATAAGAGATGTAAAGTAGAAGTTTACTAGTGTATAAGGAGAGAGCTACACTAGAATGTTAACTAAAGGAAAATTTCTTTCCAGTGCACTTACCAGTACATAGGAAGTAGATAGTGCCCACTGGTTCAGTCTCCTAAGATATCTAATGAAAATGTTTATTGCAGTTGGTTGACTTTTAGGTAATCTATACTAAAGATTTCCCCACTATTTCAGATTCTCAACACTAGATAGATCTACTGAACCTTCCTTCCTCTTGAAAAGGACTGTCATGCCCTAGCCTGTGTGGCTCAGTTGTTTGTGTCATTCAATGCACTCAAAAGTTGTTGGTTGGATTCCCGGTAAGGGCACATGCCTGAGTTTTGGGCTTGATCCCCAGTACAAGGCATGTAAGACTCAGGTGATTGATGTTTCTCTCCTTCCTCTCTATCTAAAAATCAATTTAAAAATCATAAAAAAAATTAATTTAAATAGGACCATCATTGATATCTGAACATCTAGTGCCATTAATCAGCCTAATTATCATATCTAAATTGGCAGATGCCCATTTATTATAATTGCATGTGACTAGCTATGCAGATATTGGTTGATTAGAATATCATCTTCTCGGGGATTCCCCATTTTCTAATTGTTAGAAAAATATCATCTGTTCCTCATCAGCTCTATAAATATAGTTGGTCTCTACAAGCTGAGAATTAGGCTTAAGCACAAGAACACTGAGAAGATGTGGTCTTCTTTGATCACCCTCACTTTTCTATTCCAGAGTTTTTTATCTGTGGAATTGGCTCCAAATGGAGAGTCAGCCACAAATGAAAATGACAGCTACCCCCCTTTTTGGGACCAGATTAATGGTGACATAGAAGAATTTTCAGTACAGAATAACAAAACAATCATTGATTCCTGGAACTATATTGATAGATTAAAAATGTATAAAATCCTTATTAATAAATCAAACAGATATTTTGCTGGATTTGGAAACAACAAGACAGACAATGTACTTTGGGCACTCACCTTACAGTGTGGAAAGCTCTATGAAACAGGTATGTACATTTTAATTCTTTCCAAGAATTAAATTCTTTGCAAGAATTCTTTTTTTCCTTCTTTACTACTGACAGTGTCATTATAGTTAATATGCTGAAATGTAATTATTTGAATTTTTATGAAGTATATAGTCAATAGAACCACATTTTTCTACTTAGACCTTCTTATGACCTAAGCAAATGATTTTGTATTAGTAAAATCATTTGGCATACTTATTCTTACCATTTTGTAGACTTTTTTGGTAAAAATTACAATTTTTGAAATTAATTTGTGAGAATTAGGTAAGCATACTACTTGGAGAAGAAATCTTCCCCCCTAGTTTCAAAATCTTCACTTTTTGAGATATCATCAACATCCTAAGGACCGACAATCTTGTCAAAGAAATGTGGTATTATAAATCCCTTTGTTTCATGAAGTGATATAATTATAAGAAATATGACAAAGTCTTCTTTCAACTATGATACACAGAGTGAAGTTTCATACAAACTAGGTGCCAGTGATCTTGAGCCAGCATTTTGAAGGGGTTCAGGAATCTGGAGAAGATTGAAATTAATCAAGAGTCCAGAGATGGAACGTAATTTTGGAAAGCATTTGAGGGCACAAGGAGTTTGGCTAAAGGAACCAATTCTCCCTTGTCTCAAGACCCCTAGCCTTTTATTAACACAAATTGTCCTTTAAAAAAGGCATATATATACTCACAAAGGCCAGGGATTTAGTATACAGAAGTCATTGTCAGATTGGAAGAATTGCCTTCAGCTGTTCAGGCGTTTGGCCAGACGGAGGCAATAACATGTAGATTGAAATGCCCTCAGCTGTCTGGCAGCAAGCAATCACTTATGTATCCTTTTCTGAATTTTGGAAATGCCCTCAGCCATTTCCAGATGGTTCAGCCCTACCGACATTCTGGAATTGATCAGGCACTAAGGTACTTTTCCTTAAAAACCTAATCTTTGCCTCATAAGTTGTTAGTGAAAAAAGTATCTAATGTGTGGCTCTCAACATACTTTCTAGTAGTTGTTAAATTCAGACAGAAGAAAGGAATGAAAACAGGAAAGAAGTAGTCTAGTAACAAGACTACTCTTTTCTTGTACTGATATATTAGGATGGAAGAATGGAGTAGAGATGAGATGCTTCAGCTTGGAACTCTGGGTTTCTATCTAGAAAGCTCTTCTTTTCTGTCTCTTGTGTAGTTGAGTTTCTCAACTTGCTTTACTGTTTCTAGTCCAAGAATCAAATTCTTTGTCACCAAAGTTCCTTAATTGAACAAGTTTCCCATTTTCATGGCATTCTTTTTTAAGTGGTCTTCTTTAGTAGCAATTAGATTTCCGTGAAACTCAGGCTAAGTATGGAATGAAGCAAGGATTAGAGTGTGGTGCTTTGGTATTGATAAGCTTTCCTGCACATATGAATTATTGCAAGCAGCTCTTGTATTTTGGAAAAAGCAAGTGACCAACAGCCTTGAGACACTCTGCTGGTCTAGTGGTCTCTGCAAGCTGACATCTTGAGAAGCTTTCAGCTCTCAAAGTGAATGAATGTAAAATGCTATGAATGGGCCATATTATTCACAGGAATAACTCTATTTTTATTGAGGAGAGTATTTGTGTCTTTGCCCCATCTTCTCATGACTTTTATTGAAAGTTTAAACTTTATTCCTTGAGTTATTATCTTTTTTATTTACATATTCTGTTTACTCTGCAGATCGATTTTCAGAGCCTCCCAATAGTTCAGTCTGTGCTTATGATGCTACAGCTCCTGGCTGCGTATCTATCAACAGTGGCTGGGGAGGTAAGTGTTATATTCACCCATGTTTCTTTGCTGAGCAGTGGCTATAAGACTTGTTTCTATGCTGTGATATAGGGTAAATCCTGGATTGTTTTATAGAAAATATACAATTTTCTGTGCAATTTTATTGGGGACGAATTAATTAAGAAAACAAATAAGAAAGGTAGGTCTTACACAATTTCTAAATTATGTACAAAATACTAATTTTAGATAAATACTAAAGGAGATCATCCTTAAAGGTATTCAGTGTTTCAGATATTCTGTTATTTATTACACACACTACCAGCACCTTCTCCAACTAGTTACTATTTATTCCACTTACTACTTTCTAGTATCTTACTTAAAGACAATACTTTAGATAACATAGTTTAATTCAATCCTTACCATGATATTAATATCCTCATCCTATATAATAAAGAGGTAAAATGCAAATTAAATGTCACACCCTCACAAGATGGCTGCCTATGATCAGGCCACAGGGATTTAGTGATGGATGATCAAACGACTGAACAGGTAGGCTGTGTGAGGCAACCAGGCTTATGGAGAAGGGGGTGTGAGGGGCAACCAGGCCAACAGGGGGGACAGTTGGGGGCAACCAGACCAGCATAGAGGCCATTAAGAGGCAACCAGGTTGTGGGAGGGGGAATTAGGGGTGACCAATCCACAGGGGGGTTGCAGGCCAGCAGAGTGGGGCACTTAGGGGAGACCAGGCATGCAGGCAGGTGAGCAATTAGGAGCCTGTGGTCCAGGATGGTGAGAGGGATGTCCTGGATTGAAGAGGGTGCAGGCTGAGCTAAGGGGACTCCCACCCTCCACCCCATGCATGAATTTCATGCATGGGGCCTTTAGTAAAAGAATAATCAAATAGAAGCTGAGAGATATTGAGTAATTTGCTTTTTCTAAAGCTAGTAATAGATTCCTTTTGTCTTAAATATTTTAAAATTTATTTTAAAGAGAAAGGAAAAGAGAGAGAGAAATATAAAGATAGGAGCAAAACATCATTTGTACACCTTCTATAGATCCCTTATTGGGGATTGAAATGCAGCTGGGAATGTTCCCTGACCAGGAATCAAACCAGGAATCTTTAAGTGTGTGGGACTAAACTTAATCAACTGAGCTACATCAGCCAGGGCTAATAAGAGATTCTCAATACTCACCTTTCCATCTTAAAAATAAATTTTCTTTATATCTATACCAATTTGATTTCCTAAAGCCCAATCATCAAAAAATTTTGATAATTTTTTATTTGCAGTTGAAAGGCTTATTTTAGGTCTTAAAGATCAATTTCACTATAGACTACATTTACTATATCTGCTGCTTTTCAATGGCTTATTCAAAAATGTAAATTGAATTGTCACCAAAGTTTGAAAAAAAATGAATCTTATAAATGCATATCTACACTAATAAAAGAGAAACAGAAACATGCCAATTGACCATTCTGCTACAGCCACCTGTCCATCAGAATAAGTATGCAAATTAATCCAACAAAGATGGGGGTTAATTTGCATACGCAGACCTGGAGTGAAGATTTAAGACAGCATGGAGGGAAGAAGGGGGGAAAGCAGAAAGCAGGGCAGCAGGGGCAGCAAGAGGGAAGGCGCAGGACGGCAGCAGCAGCAAGAGGGAAAGCACAACGCAGCAGCAGAGGCGGTGGCAGTGGGAGGAAAAGCGCTGGGCTGCAGTGGTGGTGGTGGTGGCAGGAGGGAAAGCTTGGTGGGGGAGGGGTGGTGGTGGGAGGGAAAGCTTGGGGTAGGGACAGTAGTGGTGGGGAAGAAGGGAAAGCACGAGGTGGTAGCGGTGAAAGGGAAGTCCACCTGGGTGGACTTCGCTCAGGCCCCAGGAAGCCCTGTTCTTGCAGGAATTTTCTTGCAATGGGCCTCTAGTCCTATCTAATAAAAGAGCAATATGCAAATTAACCATCACTCCATTACACCCACGAGTTGTGCCCACAAGCCATGCCCACCAGCTAATCAGGAGCCAATATAATATGCAAATTCATCCAACCACCATGATTGCCACCATGGAAAGACAAAGAGGGAGGCTCGGGTTGCCCTAGCGATGGAGGAAGCCAAGCTTTTTGCACATCCTGGTGGGCCAGGGCCTCCATTCCAGGCTACAAAATTTCAATTATAGAAGAAAAATAAATCCCAATAAAAACAGCAGCAGCCATGATACTGGAGAGAGCAGGAGGCTAGGGTTGCCCCCAGAGATGGAGGAAGCCAAGCTTCTGCTGCCCTGGCCTGCCTTGGCCTCCACTTAAGGCTACAAAGTGTCAATTATAGAAGATAAATAAATAGCAACAGAAATGGCTGCTGCCATGGAGTGAGAAGAGGGCTTGGCTCTGCTCCAGGCTACAAAGTTTCAATTGTAGAAGATAAATAAATCCCAGATACTAGGGCTTCTGCTTGGGTCACCAGGGGGCATGGCCAGCCTGCAAACCATCACAGGCTCCTTGCCCAGGCCACCCCATGTCCCAAGGGAATGCCCATCCTAATCCGGGACACACTTTAGCACAAACCAGCTGGGCCCCATATGTGTACCAGGCCTATATCCTATGTAATAAAACAGCAATACAGTGGTACCTCGAGATATGAGTTTAATTCGTTCTGTAACCTTGGGGCAAGGAAACTATGAGAAGCTCCAGTTGTGGTAAACTGGTGGGTCATGGGCAGCTGGCCGATCCGCATGATTACTCCTATCTCAAATGTTGTTTGTATTTCAAAGCAAAAATCATTTGCTCAACGGCTCGTATCTCAAAAATCTCCTATGTTAGGGCACTCATATCTCCAGGTACCACTGTATGCACATTGACAATCACTCCAACAAAAAATATGGCTTCCCCCATGTGGTCAAAGATCCTGCCCCCATGTGGACACAAGATGGCCACCTCAAGATGGCCATCAGGGAAGGGCAGATGGAGGGACCAGGCCTGCACGGGAGAGCAGTTGTGGGTGATCAGGAAACAGGGGAGGGCAGTTGGGAGGGACCAGGCTTGCAAGGAAGGGAAGTTGGGGGTGATCAAGCTTGCAGGGGAGGACAATTAGAGGCAAACAGACTACCATTGGAGCAGTTAGGCATCAATCAGGTAGATAGGGGAGTGGATAGGGGGTTATCAAGCTGGTAGGTAGAGGTGCTTAAGGGACAATCAGGAAGGCAGGCAGGGAAGCAGTTGGGATCCAGCAGTCCTGGTTTGTGAGAGGGATGTACAACTGCCCCTTTAGGACCGATCAAAACAAGATCAGGCCTAAATGAGCAGTCAGACATTCCTCGAGGGGTCTCAGATTGGAGAGGATGCAGGCTGGGCTGAGGAACAGCACACCACCCCCCCCACACCCAGTGCAGGAATTTCGTACACGAGGCCTCTACTTTCAGATATAAATGTGATCCCAGACAAGCGAAAGCTGAAGGAGTTCATTGCCATCAAAACAGTATTGCAGGAAATGCTAAAGGAACTAACTTCTTCAAGAAGAAGTAGAGAAAAAAATCAAAGTTAGGAATAAGAAAATATCACACACACAAAAATTCACACTGACAAAGGCAAGCACAGAATAAAAGCAGTGAATCAGCCAACATTAAAGCTAGAACAAAGGTTAAAAGACAAAAGTAAAAGTTCATGTGCAATTACAACAATAAATAAGGGGTACACGGAAACACAGAAAAAAAGAAATAAGATGTGGAAAGGGGGAGCGATGCCAGTGATTTTAGAATGTGTTTGAACTTAAGGAACCATCAATGTAAAATAGACTGTCAAAAGCACAGCTCTGCATATATGAAGCACATGGTAACCCAAACCTAAAAATCTACAACTGATACACAAGAAATAAAGAGAAAGGAATCCAAATACACCATTACAGAAAGTCATCAACATACAAGAGAGGAAAGCAAGAGAATAAAAAAAGAAACAGAGAACTACAAAAATGATCAGGAAACAATTAATAAAATGGCAATACCTACATACCTATCAATAATTATTTTAAATGTAAATGGATTAAGTGCTCAAATCAAAATGTTAATGGATAAAGAAGAGGTACATATATGCAATGGAATATTACTCAGCCATAAAAAAAGAATAAAAGCATATCATTTGTGACAATATGGATGGTCCTAGTGGGTATTATGCTAAGTGAAATATCTCAGACAGTGAAATACAAATAGCATATGATTTCAATTATATGTGAAATCTTAAAAAACACACACACACACACAAAATAACAAAAGAAAAGAAACTCATAGATATGGAGAACAAACTAATGGTTGCCACATGGGGGGAGGTTGGGGACTGAGAGAAAAAGATAAAAAGATTAAAAAGTACATATTGGTAGTTACAAAATAATCATGGGATTATAAAATAAACCATAGGAAATACAGTCAATAATACTGTAATAAATACATATAATGTGAGGTGGGTGCAAGCCCTAACAGGGGAATCACTTTGTATGATAAAGTCTAACCACTATTCTGTACACCTGAAAATATTATAATATTTAATGTTAAATGTAATGGAAAATTCTACATATTTTTAAATTACAATTGAAGCAATAAAGGTCATACTTGGTAATGAACAAAATTCTTTGTGGATAAAGGTCACCTAATTACCAAGTTTCAAATATTGACCAAACGATGGGACTGGAGAACATTTCTTAAAATCCCTGTTATGCATATCTCCTCCCACGTGGTTTTTATATCATTAGTTACCTGGGCTGCTCCTTCACAGCTAGATGAACAATCAAAATGGCGATGGTTCTTTCTCTAGTTGCCAAGAAGGAACACAGATAACACATTTCATGAACAGAAAACATGGATCCCTGCCTGTGAGTCCTGAAGCCAGGCTAAGGAGTAGGCCTGGGAATAATCCAGGACTGGAAGTTGCCAGAATCCTGGTAGATAAGATGAATACAGAAATTGAGAATTCAATAAATAGTCCAAAACAAAATAAGCACAAGTACTATAGTGAGTGCTTGATAAAAATGAGTTGGCATCAAGAACAAGACGAAAGATAACAAGTTGAAAATTAAGGAAATGTATTGGATATTGATGGGAAAGAAAGTCAGAAACATGAATCTCTAAACTGAGAGGATAAAGAAGATAGTTCATTCAAAACCTCTTCTTCATTTTATGCAAAAAGTCTCCACAAGGAACATATTGGAGCATCATCTACATATATACTCGATCTGAGATAAATTATTTCTTCATCCATACCTTCTATATTTTCTGTTTGAGGAGCAAATAAATATAGAACATAAATAATTTGAAACCATGGTGACTCAGATCATGCACAATTACCTGTACCCAGAGTGTTCCCCTGGTATGTATAACATTTTACGATTGAGATTCACCCTAAACTTTCTTGGTCCTGTGTATTTCCTAGATTCGATAAGTTTAACATCATGGTTTGGGGGATAAACCAGCAAAATTATGTAGGCTAAACCATAGTAATTTTGCTAACTCCTGTTTTGAATAAACAGTCAATGATTCCAGTCACTTTTCTTGTTTCATTACAGGCATTAACTTCTATGTGATTGTTGTGTATTTTCTTGCTGCAATTGAATCTGGGTTTCTGAAGGATTTACCATACCAGGTGGAGTTAGTACCTCGAGAAGAATACAGGTCTGCCTTCTGTTATTCGATTGCAGAATGCCGTGCATCCTACCCACAAGCTATGGATGCAGCCAACAGGTTTTATCAGGTAAACAAATGTGACTATATTTGTATGAGTAGGATGAATGAAGACACTGAAGTCTTCTATGAAATTTATGGTCTACAAATACATTAATCTTTACATTTACAAGCAGATAAAACTGTAAGCATAGTTCTGTCCTTTCTCCTCTGAAATGTTTCCTATTAGTGTGCTGACATCATGCTAAGTTAATGATTAACACCAAATTAGTATACTGTCATTTATAAAAATATATTTCAGTAAAATTGATAAATACCAAGTTTTATTTATCTGTGCAAGTAGATTAGCATACATCTGTTGGTAGAGAAAATACCTAAAGTTTGACATTTTCAAGTGTTAAAATTTATTGTAAAATTAAACCTATTTCAAAAAAAAAATGGTGTCAGAATAGATGGACATGTCCTGAGTCTGGTCCCTGAGCAGACAGAGAGAACAGCTGAGGGTCGCACTGGGAGTGCTTGTTGGTGAGTTGAAGGATAGCTATACTCCAGAAGAAGGTAGGGGACTGCTGGACAGGGCTCCCCTGACTGGGCAGCCCCCTCTGCTGCTGGATTTTTCTCCCGGAGCAACCAGCTTGGACACAGAGACTGCGCCATCTTAAAGGGGAAAGTGGATGTTATCGGAAGCCTGAAAATCTACAACTACTGAACCCACAAAACAGCTGTGAGCCAAGGAACACTGGTCCCCAATTGGCACAAACACTGGGATTCAGAGGAGCTCTACACGCAGGTCAGATTTTGCTTGGGATAAAGTGAGGTCTCTAGTGCCACAGGACAGAGAAACGCAAGCCCTGTGGAAGCTGGAGGACCGGGGTAAATCTGCACCTAGAGAAATCCGTGGCTGATGTGATCTGTGAATGTGGAAGGGGGTCCTCAGAGCTGCTAAGAGAAAGGAACCCATTTTAATCTGATACAGAAGGACAACCTGAGAGTTATTAAACTTTGTTAGCTGCTTGGACAAGAGCAGGATAGGGGGACTGCACAGACTTGCGCCTTTTCCTCTTCAGATCCTGGCTTCTGATTGCTAATCCCAATAAATAGGATCACCCAGATGAGGAAACCCTGGGAGACTGCAGGGAAAAGTTGTTTTTCTGGAATCTGGGGATCAGAGCTGTCAGTGACAGTTTGGAGAACCAGATCTGGGACAGCCCACTCTCACAAACCAGTATTGAGTGCAACAGGGAAAGCAGGATCTAAACACAAGCTAAAGAGGACCTGTAGTCTCAGAGGTCAATCCAGATACACTGCCACCCAGGGGCTGACTCACAAATTGACTCCTGTATAATTACAAATAAAGGAATAAAGAGATTAAGACACACCCCCTGCTTAAAAACAAGACTGGCTTATAACACTGAGCACCAGTGAAATGCAGGGAACTGCAATACTGTCCTGACTGGGAAACTGGCATGCCAAACAGAACAATAGAGGAAATGAATGACCTTCACTCTGCACATTCAATTTTTTTTATATTTTATTTCTTTAAATATTTTATTTTTACTTTTTTAATCTTTTACTTAAGAAACTAATTTTTTCTTTTTTCCTCACTTGATTTTACCTTTTTAATTATTACAATTTTATTTTCAGTCAGTATTATTACTACTATTATTTTACCTCTTTGGAAAAAAAAGTGTCATTTAATTATCTCTTTATTTTTCTTTGGGATTAGAGTTCTACATTCTCTTTTCATCTTCCCTTTAGCATAATTTTACTCTATCTCAACTCTACTTTTATGCCATCACATTCTTTCTAACTTTCCCCCATTTTTTGTCCTGTTTCTCTTACTTTTTACCTATAGATTTTTCCTATTCTTTCTTTATACCCCTGATAAAATTTCAACCTATTTATATATCTAATTTCCAATCTCCTGCTCTATGTCCATACACACCTCTCTCTGTCTTCACTGTCCAAAAAATTGTTTTTATCTCTTTCCTTTTGTTGTTGTTTGCTTGAATGTTAATTATATAGATTTTTTATACTTTTTTGTGAGATTGTTTTGCTTATTCTTTTGATTTTGTTTTGTTTTTTTGTTTGCTTTGTTTTGTTTTTTTTTTGCTTGTTTGTTTTTTACTTCAGTTTTCCCTTGCCTTGCTTGATATTAGTTGTTGTTTGTTGCTGGTATTAATCTCCAGGTACCTGTTGCTGGCATTTTTGGGATTAGTGGCTGTTCTTTTGGAGTTTTCGCTCCACATATATAATTTGTTCCCCTTCTCTTTCTTATTCTCTTTCTTTTCTGTCTTACTTTTTTTCTTTTTTCTTTTTTATCCCTTCTCCCAATTTCATTTTGGCACACTTTCTCTTCTTTTCTCTCTTCTTTTCCTCTCCTGTCCCCAAATTTGTCTCTCTCTAGTGGTCACCTTTATTTGTGGTTATTAATATTGTGAATACATTTCTGATCAGTGCCTTGTGTGTTGAACGTTGTTGTGTTGTATTTTGTGCCTTTAAATCAATGCAGGAGAGAGAGAACTACATAACCAGACACCCAGAGAAGAGACACAATGGGGAGACAAAAAAAAACAAAAAACAGCCCACATATGAAAGAAAGGAAGGCATCTCCAGAAAAGGAAATGAATGAAATGGAGGCAAGCAACCTGCCAGAGAAAGAATTCAGAAAATTGGTCATAAGGTAGCTGAAAAGAATGGAAGACAAATTCGACAATATGAGTAAGAACCAAGAAGAAATGAAGAAGAACCAAAAATAAATGAAAAATGACAGCACTGCTGTAATAAAACTCAGTAGAAAGCATCATAAGTGGGCTAGAAGAAGCAGAAGACCACATCAGTGAGCTAGAAGACAAGGTAGGAAAAAATACTCAAGTAGAGCAGCTTCTGGGAAAAAAATTAAAAAGCAGAAGGAGAGCCTAAAGGAACGTCAGGACAACATGAAACAAAACAACACCCACATAATAGAGCTTCTAGAACAGCGGTTGTCAACCTTTGTTAATGCTGTAACCTTTTAATACAGTTCTTCATGTTGGGATGTCCCCCAATCATAAAATTATTTCCGTTGCTACTTCATAACTGTAATTTTGCTACTGTTATGATTCATAATGTAAATATCTGTGTTTTCTGATGGTCTTAGGCTCTACAGCAGCAGTTCTCAACTTGTGGTTCATGACTCACAGGTTGAAAACTGCTAGCAAGGTTGCCTAAGACCATCAGAAAACAGATATTTACATTATGATTCATTAACAGTAGCAAAATTACAGTTATGAAGTAGCAACGAAAATAATTTTAAGAAATGTATTAAAAAGTCACAGCATTAAAAAAGGTTGAGAACCGCTGTTCTAGAAGGTTTGAGCAAAGAATAGAAAACCCCTTTAAAGAAATAATGACAGAAAACTTCCTTGATATAGGGAGGAATAAAACGACACAAATCCAACAAGCTCACAAAGTGCCAAGCAAAATGAACCCCAAAAGACCAAAACCAAGGCACATTGTAATTAAATTGGCAAACACCACCAACAAAGAATCTTAAAAGTGGCCAGAGAGACAGAAAGTTACCTACAAAGGAACCCCCATAAGACTAGTGACTTATTTTTCAACAGAAACTCATCAGGCCAGAAGGGAATGAAATGAAATATATAAAATCATGCAAAGGAAAGGTCTAAATCCAAGAATACTGTACCCAGAAAGGCTATTAATCAAAATTGAAGACAAAATTAATTTTTTCACAGACAAAAAAGGACTAAAGAAATTTATTACCACCAGACTAGCAATACAAGAAATGCTAAAGGATCTATTGTAAAAAAAAAAAAAAGAAGAAGAAGAAGAAGAAAGAAAGTAAAAATAAGAAATAGGAAGCAAAACAGAGAAGAAACACAGGGCTAAAGAATAGAAATTGTGACAAATAAGTACTTATCAATAATAACTTTAAATGTAAATGGATTAAATGCCCCATCAAAAGACTTAGGGTAACAGATTGGATAAGAAAATATGATTCATATATCTGCTGTCTAAAAGAAACCCACCTCAGAAAAAAGGACGCACACAGACTGAGGATGAAGGAATGGAAAAAAGATTTTCAGGCAAATGAAAATGAAAAATTAGCTGGAATGGAGTACTTATTTATAACAAATTAGATCTCAAACAAGAAATAAGGATGGTCACTTCATAATATTAAAGGGAGCCATCCAACAAGAAGAAATAACTGGTAAACATATTCACACCCAATACAGGAACACCCAAATACTTAAAAAAAAATTCTGGAGCATATCAAGGAAGAGATTAACTGCAATACATTCATAGTGGGAGACGTTAATACCCCACTATCTCCATTGGACAAATCCTCTAAACAAAAAATCAGCAAAAAACAAACAAACATTAATCCTAAAGGACTCACTAGACCAGATATAATTAATTGACATCTTCAAAACATTTCACCCCAAAGCCAAAGAATACACATTCTTCCAAGGCACATGGGTCATTTTCAAAGAGAGACCATATGTTGTGTCATAGTGAAAGTCTCTTCAAATTAAAGAAGGTAAAAATAATAGAGGAATCCACAGGCAGACAAATCTCAGACATATGCCAAAGGAATTTCTTCACTGGTACTCCTCCTACTGCAGTAGAAGATAGAGAAAATAAACAAAAGGGACCACATCAAAATAAAAAACTTTTTCACAGCAAAAGAAACCATCAATAAAACCATATGAAAGCCCACTATATGGGAGAATGTACTAGCAAATGTTATCACTGATTAAGGTTTAATCTCCAACATCTATAGCCAATTTATACAACTTAATAAAAGGAAGATAAATGATCCAATAATAAAATGGGCAAAAAATAGAATCTTTTCAAAAGAAGACAGAAGGAAGGCCAAGAGATACAAGAAAACATGCTCAAAGTCACTAATTATCTGAGAGATGCAAATTAAAATGACAATATGATACCATCTCACACCAGTCAGAATGGCAATCATAACAAATCAACAAACAACAAGTGTTGGCAAAGATGTGAAGAAAAAGGAATCCTCATGCACAGACCAGTGCAGCCACTATGGAGAATAGTATGGAGTTTCCTCAAAAAACTAAAAACGGAACTCCCATTTGACACAGTAATCCCACTCCTAAGAATTTATCCTAAGAATCTAGAAACACCAATCAGAAAGGATATATGCACCCCTGTGTTCATAGCAGCACAATTTACAATAGCTAAGATTTGGAAATAGCTTGGGTGCCCATCAGCAGATGACTGGATCAGAAAACAATGGTACATCTACAAAATGGAATACTATGCTGCCATAAAAAGGGAGTTCTTGCCATTTGTAGCAGCAACCTGGATGGAATTGGAGAGCGTTATGCTAAGTGAAATAAGCCAGTCAATGAAAGAAAAATACCACATGATCTCACTCATTTATGGATAATAAACAACATTATTAAATAATGAACAAAAAGATATATACAGAGGCAGTAAAGCATGAAACAGACTGTCAAATTACAGTGGGAAGGTTAGGGAGAGGTGGGGTAGATAAGAAATTAACCAAAGGACTTGTATACATGCATGTAAGCATAACCAATGGACACAAGAAACTAGGGGGTTAGGGCATGCATGAAAGTGGGAGGGGGCAATGGGAAGTTATGTATACATGTAATATATTAAACAGATAAATGATTAAATAATATTTTTTAAAAGAATCCGGTCCAGTGGAAGTGCTCATAACAATAAAAAAATAATTAAATAAATCTATTTCTAGATAATCAGTTAGATGAATATTTCACATTATTTTATTTCAGAAATTCATGATGTTGGTGATTAAATTTATTTTAATTTTATTTTGAAATAATCTAATTATATAGACCATATTCTTTATTCTCTAGTATTTGCTGTCCAGAGAGATCACTTTCATTATCAGAGATGTTCCTCACTACAACATAGATGAAGACACAGTGATCCTTTACATGTGGGAAGCCCATCAAGCATGCATTAATATTGGAACATCGAAGTTCTCTGATGTGTAAGATATTTGCTCTATATGATACAACTAAAGTTTCTCTTTTTTCTAGCACTGCTTAACATAATGTAAAAATTTCTTTGTCTTAAATATTCATTTTTCAACTTTTCCAAATGTCTCAGGAAGTAGTTTTTCCTATTTTTTTATTTGCAATTCATGGAAGAATCATATAGTCAATCGGTGAAGATATTAAAATAAAGATGTCTGGTTGTTTACACTTCTAGCAGAAGGAAGTGTCATGTATTTTCGGAGAGTTTGGTTTATAACAAAATAATTTTATCTAATCAAGTTTTTTAATGGATGCAAGATGCAATTTATTTCTGTTCTTGGGTTCTACATGTTTACATAAGGTAGCTATGCAAATACCGCGGTAAAGGATTCTGAGTCAGATTTCACCTGGCAGCACCACACTTCACCAACAAAAAACAGAAATGGTTTGAAGTACGTAGTATCTGCTCATTGCCTGGCAAGTCTACGCAGTTCATACACTCACCTGATACATATAATACTTTTTAAGTGATTTCTTAAAGTGTAGTTTTATTTTTATACCACAATATTTAATATTTCATCTTCTCATTATATCCAATCAATATTGTCTTATAATTTATTGTGACTTTTTTCTTTGACTAATTTTAAATGGGTTAATTTCCAAATATATAAAACTTTCTAGTTACTTTTTGTTATGAATTTGTTTTCAGTTTTATTTCAATCTATTGGAATTTGTTGAAACTTGCTTTGACCTAATTTATTTTTAAGAATATTTATTTTATATTTTATATAAATTATCTCTTTCAGAAAATTCCCTGAATATTAGGGAGAGAGATTGCTCTTGTCTCTATTACTCTTTTTTTTATATGAATTTCAACATACGAATTTTTAGTCCATAATATCTTTGTACTTTGTTTTTAATCTCACAACTTCTCAAAATTTCAGAATCAACCATGTATTTTCTTGCACAATTCTCAGAAGTTCCAATTAGATAATAGCCTACTGATTATGTTGGCTCATTTTAGCCAGTCCCTGAACTTTTGTGGAAAACAACTGATGTTAAGAAAAGTGAATAACATAGGAATGAGATAGTGAAGAAATACAATGGCAAATCATGAAGAATAAATTGAATGAAAGTAAGAGAAGTATTGGTTAGTGCATTAAAATGTTTTAAATTATATTTTAAAATTTCTGTGGCTGTTGATGAGGTTCTCCAGCCAGGCACAATGTAGAAGATCTTATAGGTATTAATTATATTATACTGAAATTGTACAAATTTGAAGGTGAGCTATTCAATATATTATATAAAAATTCTAAGGAATATGAGATAAAATACACATTTGAAATTTAATTTCCATTTAAAATAAAACATTCTAAAACTCATGTTGCTAATAATATCTCCCTCTTTTAGGTCATTCTATTCTTCTGAAACTGAAAGAAACTTCAGCCTGGACTTTTTAGTTACCATAAAATTTTTGGAAGCAATATTATTTCGCCCGTACTTTGAAAATTCAGCAGAATTATTAGTGGGTTTCCCTCATAGGCTACTCACAGATCAAGATCGTATAATTCTGACAAGTAACTTCACAATACGGGAAAAAGCCCTTTTGACTTTAGTAAAACTCACTTCGGAAATAAATAAACTCACAGGTATGATTCTGAGTTATAATATGCATGAAAATAATAAATGAATCAAAGTCATATAAGCAGATGTAAACTTAGAACTATCTTTGTGCATTTTGTTTTTCTTTACCATTCAATATTCCCTTTTTCGGAAATAGGAAAATATCAATGAATATTAAACATTTCAATCTCCACATTTTAGAATTAATGTAGATTCTATAGTTCTGTTTCATCTGTTTATAAACAAACTTCAAGGTCCAGGAAGGCTGAGTTGCCAAATATCACTCAGCTTTTGTGTCATTTGAACAACAATTAGGTCTCTCCTCCCAGAAAACATTCATTCCAATAAAACAACAACAAACAAACAAACAAAAAACATCCTAAGCAGGGATGGGAAGGGTGTTGCCATGGGTCTTACTTAAATTTTTAGTTGAAGTAAAAGAACACTGAGTAGTTATCCTCAATTTATTCCATAAAATATTGTGTCTAATGCATTGTTTGAGAATTCTTGAATAATTCACATCTTAAATAAGATAAATAGCTCGTCATTTGTGCTGTTAAACTATCAGCACAATGCATTTTCTTATATACTTTGACAAATGTAATTGTCAGGCAGAGCTATTAATATATTCCAAAATCTATAATTAGCAATTTTAAGTTAATATATTTTGTTTTTAGATGTTAAAATTGTATTCATTCTCTTATTGACTGAAAATATACCTTTTTTACTATTTTCACAGGAGGTGCATTTTTTACAATCTGGAGCAATGTTATGAATTTAAAACCTGCACGGTCTGTAGCACGATTCCTCATTAAGCGGCTACTCTTAAAACCAATTTCTTAAGAGCCTAAATTTATGGTGTTATGTTAATCAATTTACATATAAAAGGCAACTAAATGTTAGAATTTAGATTTTATGAAAATTTCTCTGATTCCTACTGTCTCTGGTGCACCTTTTTATTTTTGAAGTTAATAAACAATGATCTACCCATGACACTCTCAGAAGTTCAGTAAATATCTGGTGGAAGCCAAATTAATCTTATGGAATGCCCATCTATGTTGATGGCAGGTTTTGATTATTTTTTCAATGTTCAATCTACACTGGCATATAAGCAAGGTAAATTCCTCTCTAACAGATCATTATTACACGATGCTGGTTTGGCTCAGTGGATAGAGCATCGGCCTATGGATGGAAGGGTTCTGGGTTTGATTTCAGTCAAGGGCATGTGCTTCAGTTTCAGGCTCTTACCTGGCCCAGGCTCTGGTTAGGCTTGTGCAGGAGGCAACCAATAGATGTGCTTTTTTCATATCAGAATTTCTCTCCCTTCCACTCTGTCTAAAAACCCTTGGTTGAGGATTAAAAACAAAATAATAATAAAATCAATAAAACTGTTAAAAAGATACAACATTAGACACCTGGAATATAGATTTTATATATTTTAAGTGTGTGTGACTGAGCTCAAAGTACTTTGCAATGTCAGCAAAATTGTCAGTCCAGACAGAAAGTGGACATTTCCTAGGTGTCCGAGCGCTAGGAGAATTAATCCTTACCATGTAAATAGAAAACTTCTCAGCTACTTCAGTGTAAAACATTAAAACTTACAATTTTCGTTTAAAATATAATTTTGGCTAATATTGAAGCTCCTATATGGAAAAAGCACACATTTAATAACATAAGTTAAAAATTACCTAAAATTATCTGGCCAGCATGTCTTAATAGTTGAGTATCGACCTATGAACAAAGAAGTCACAGTTAGATTCCCAGTCAGGGCATATGCCTGGCTTGTGGGCTCGATGCCCAATGTGGGATGTGCAGGAGTCAGTCGGTCAATGACTCTCTCTCATCGTTGATGTTTTTCACTCTCTGTTTCCCTTCCTCTCTGAAATCAATAAAATCATATATTTTAAAAGTTATCTAAATCTTGTCATTTTCAAATCATTGTGATTGAATTTAAAACTTTATTGATGCCATTTATCAAAATAATTATATTAGGTTCAGCATCTTCCAAATGTCCAGGCACCAGTTATATCTTTTCCACTTAATGTATTACTCTATTATTTCCACTGAACTTCCAGTATTTTGTACCTACCTCTCAATCAAAATTTTCCCTTATGAAAAGAAGCAAAATTTTAAATATTAGCAGTATTCCTTAGAAGAAAGCTTTATTAACCAAGATCCACTGTTCAAAATCAAATAATAGGTTGATCAAGATCTACATACAAGTGACATTTTCAACATGAAGAAATAAAACCAATTAAGTGAAGTTAAGAGACAAAATGAATGGAATCACAAAGGACCCAAAATAGCCAAAGCAATCATAAAGAACAAAACTTGGAGGCATCACACTTCCTGATTTCAAACTATATCACAGAACTATAGTAATCAAGATGGTATGGTATTGATAGATATAGAGATCAATAACAGAATAGAGAACCCAGACGTAAACCCACACACATAAGGCATACCTCATTTCATGTGCTTTTAGACTTACTTTTTAACATTTGCCCATTGTCACTTTTACTTTTATATCAAGAATGGGGAAGTCATGGAAGTAAAGCACCCATGAGGTTCATTCTGTTTACAAGTTAAGCTAGATTAAGTTGCTTAATCATTTTTGCTAGGTGAGTGGAACAAAAACTCAGAGTTGGCATGCAAAATTTCTTCAGGGAAAATTCTTTATAGGCTCATATACATCTAAGGGAGGACACAGAATATAATTTCAATTACTTCGCTATAGCAGCAGAATGACTCATAGCAGTTGTTATGAGAAGACATTTAATGAGTATGTATCAAGTGATGAACACTATTCTGAACAATAACCAAGCCATACAATTTCCTGTGATTTTGCCTGAAATTATAGCAAGAATTCCTGCCAGTTTTTAAATAAGCACAAAGCTACCGATGGTATTTTTACAGCCAGTCCTCTGTCTTACATGTCTCTAGGATAGTTTTTCTCTTGGTCCCTCAAAAATATGAGCAGGATTAGTTAATGATTATTTAACACTTCCTGTGAGATCATATATTATGATGATGATGATTGTTAATTATGGTGTTGGTACCTCCTGGCAATATATTCATCAGGCATCTCTATATATAAAAGCTTAAGCCACCATTATGAACAGATGACCAGATCAACCAGTTGATAAGTTGCTATGATGTGCACTGACCACCAGGGGGCAGATGCTCAATGCAGAAGCTGTTCTTGATAGTCAGTGGGCTTCCATAACCAACCTCCCACAGCCCGTCCCCTCATCCCTTTCCCTGGCTGGCAGGCCCTGGCTGGTATTGCCCTAACCCGAACTGGGCGAGATGTTTCCAATGGGCCCCAATCACCTACCAGGCCTAGGGACACCATCTGTGCATGAATTTTGTGCACTGGACTTCTAGTATTATTTTAATTCTTATTAAGCAACCTCTACAATCTTTTGTGCACAAAAGGTTACTGCATCTCAGACAGCCATTAGAACCGATTTATCCAAACAAAGTTGAAATTTTCTAAACCTCACAATTATTCTTATATTTGTTTACCAATTGAAATATATTTTCTCCCTCATTGTCCACTGTTAATGGAACCACCTTAGAATGTTCACAGAAAAAAAACAAAATACAGAACTGCATATAACATATTTTTTTCCACAGGCAAGTTTACATCTCTCTCTGTTTAAGGAGTCTCTATTGTTGTTATATAAATTTGGATATTTTAGACTGTTTTCCCAAAGAATCTGTCAATCTTTATATAACATGTTTCGTGTAGTGAAGTTCTAAATTCTGTTTTACACTTTATAGTGGTGGAAGAGAGATTAATATAATGTTATCATACCACATATCAGTTAATATGCTATTTCCTAATTTTTCCACAAAAATACACTTTCTCCATATACTGTGGTACCTTGAGATACGAGTTTAATTCGTTCTGTAACCTTGCTCGTACATCAAGTTGCTTGTATCTCAAAGCAAATTTCCCCATTGAAATCAATTGCAATGCCGTTAATCCATTCCAACCCCCAAAATGCCACCCTAGTTGTTCTTGTTACATGTTTTTGAATAAGAAAAGTGTATTTATAAATGACAAATATTGTATAAAAACATAATAAAAGAGAATGTAAAGGAATAAACTGGTTTTATAAAGTGTATTTACCGACTCGTTACACTCTTAATGCTGCACTTTATTGCTAAACTGAATGTAACTTAACTAATATTCACTGAACTTAATTGCTACTGGTCTTTGCATTTTTGGCCGATTTCAAAAAAAACGTGTCCAACGAGGTTTGCCTCTTCCTCCCTTTCAGAAAGTTTCTGAAATGGGTGAGGCAAGTTTCACTGAACAGCTCGATGCACGACCAGTAGCAACTCTTTTGGGGGTGTTTCTTTTCCACGAAGTGTGACACCCTCTCCCACATTCCTAAGATCTCCTTTCTCACTTGAAGAGATCTCCTCCACCTCTGGCTCCTCCTTGAAACCAATTTCTTGGAGAACCTCTGCATGTTGCTGAGACTGCAACTCTTGTAACTCCTCTGTGGTGAGTTCCAGAGAGTGCTCCTCGACGAGCTCATTCACGTCTCTCTCATCCACCTCCAGGCCCATGGATTTTCCCAGAGACACTATCTCCTCCTCCACTGGCACCTCGGGTTTTAATCCTTTGAAGGTCCCTTCGGCTACAGCCTCAGGCCACAGCTTCTTCCATGCAGAGGTCAAAGTCCTCATTGTAAAACCCAGGCAGGCCTGATCAATAATTCTGAGGCATATCACGATGTTAAAGCGTTTCTTCCAGAACTCTCGAAGGGTGAGGTTTGTGTTCTACGTCACCCCAAAGCAGCGCTGGAACAGGTGCTTGACGTACAGCTTTTTAAAATTAGAAATCACCTCCTGATCCATGGGCTGCAGGATAGGAGTGGTGTTGGGAGGTAGGTAGGCAACCTTTATGAACTTGAACTCTTCGAGGAGTTCATCTTTGAGGTTCGGTGGGTGAGCAGGAGCATTGTCGAGGACTAGGAGGGCTTGCATGGTTAGGTTGTTTTCCTGTAGATATTTCTTAACAGAAGGGCCGAAAACCAGGTTTACCCACTCCACAAAGAACTGCCTGGTGACACATGCTTTCAGGCTTGCTCTCCACATAACTTGCAGTTTATCTTTTAAAATCTTATGTGACTTAAAGACTCTGGGGTTTTCCGAATGGTATACGAGCAGAGGCTTGATCTTGCAGTCGCCACTTGCATTGGCGCACAGTGTGAGAGTTAGCCTATCCTTCATGGGTTTGTAGCCTGGCATCGCCTTTTCCTCTGCTGTTATATAAGTCCTATTCAGCATCTTCTTCCAGAAAAGCCCTGTCTCATCACAGTTGAAGACTTGCTGGGGGATATATCCTTTGGCTTCTATCAGTTTGGAAAAAGTTTTGAGGTAATCCTCAGCTGCCTTCACATCCGAACTTGCTGCCTCACGATGCCTGACGATGGAGTGAATGCTGGACCTTTTCCTGAAGTTTTCAAACCAGCCTCTACTGGCTTTCAATGAGTCTTTCGATGCCTTCTCGCATATGATGCCCTGTGTTAATGTATCTCCTTTAAGCTGCTTCTCCGTCACCCACACCATAGCAGATTCTCCATCTTTTCATGGAGAGAGCTACGGAGCTTAGAAATTATTGTAACGCCCTTAGCTGGTGTTATACCCTTTATCGACTCGTTCTGTTTAAGCACAGTGCATATCGTTGAAGTACTACGCCCGTATTGCCTCGCCAAGTCAGCCACTCGCACACCTTGCTCATATTTTTCTATGATTTCACGCTTTAATTCAATAGACATCATCCTCTTCTGAGCACTGACCTTTCCACTCGCTTTCTTCGGACCCATGGTTATAAAAAGAAATGTGATGAAGAATGTAAATGCACAAAAGATGCTTGGACAACGAGGTAAACAAGCACACTGACTGAGGCGTGGGAATCTATGAGACGCTCCAGTCTCGATAAACTGGTGGGTCTTGTGCAGCTGGCAGATTCGCGCGATTACACCTATCTCAACTGTTGCTCGTATTTCAAAGCAAAAATCGCTCGCTTGATGGCTCCTATCTCAAAAATCTCGTATGTTAGGGCACTCGTATCTCGAGGTACCACTGTATTTGATTATAAATAATGAAATGCATGGCAAAAGGCAACATATCAAAAGTCAAAAGAGAAAATTAAAAATTCTTTTCCACAAAGAGGATTATGTTTGAATAGAAAAATGCAAAGTGCTTAGAAAGTGAAAGTTGACAAAAACAGTCAAATCACAGAAAATTAAATTAAATTTGTCACTTAACACATGAAAATTTATTTAACCTTATTGATAGGAAAATGTAAATTATAAACAGAAAGCAACAAGGTGATTTTTGTACCCATCATATTTGCCAAATTGGCAAACAGTAAATTTATAGACAATTAAATGCAAATGTTAAGTACACATGTGGAAAACATGTCTAAACATGCCAGTGAGAAAATGCAAATTTAAGAAACCAAACAAAATACCATTAGTTCACCCACCAGATGGAATAAAGTTACAAGGAAAGAAATAACTAGTTGGCAGAAATTATAGTTGCATTACTAGTCTATATTTTGTATGAATTATGAATTACTACAATATTGTTGAAAAATTTTCTGGTAATATTTAGAAGGATACATACACTCTTTTACCTAGTAATTCTTTGGTAAAATTTGTTCTGAAGATCCTATTGATAAAGTCATATGAAAGAGAAGATTTATTACAACATTGTGGTGTCAAAAAGTAGAAACAGCATTATTAAATGTTCATCAAGAGCAGCACAAGGCATAAAAATATTTTAAAATATATACTTTATGTCCTTTTTACCTGCAATACGTGCATATAGACACACATTATTTTTTTTAATTTGAGATGCAGATCATTAATATCTTTATAGATTACCTACAGTTAAACTTAATCACCTCCCAAAGGACCACCATGCTAGCATTCAGACCATAGCAACATATGTACTCAGTAATTGGTTTCTAATGTATAGAGATTAAAAACTCTGTATAATTTTAATCCTTTTCAGCTCTAGTGATACTTTAATGGCTTAGCAATTAAGTTATCTTGGTGAATGCTCCATCCACACTTAAAAATATGTGTATTGCAAATGGATTATTTCTTACTTTTCATCAGACATTGAGGTTTTGAGGGCTGACATCTCAATATATGTAAAAATAACTTTATGGTGTTTCACAAGGGCTACTGGAACATCTCAAAGAATTTGAATCCAAGGGATGCAAATCAAAACGAAAATGAGGTACCATCTCACACCTGTCAGAATGGCTATCATCAACAAATCAACAAATGGCAAATGCTGGTAAGATTGTAGAGAAAAAGGAACCCTTGTTCACTGCCAGTGGGACTGCTGGTACAGTCACTTTCGAAAATAGTATGGAATTTTCTCAAAAAATTAAGAATTGAACTCCCATTTGACCCAGTCATCCCACTTTTTGGAATACACCCCCGAAAATCAGAAACACCAGTCAGAAAGAATATATGCACCCCTATGTTCATAGCAACACAATTTACAATGGCTAAGATTTAGAACCAGCCCAGGTGACCATCAGCAGATGCAGATGAGTGGATTAAAAAGAGTGGTACATCTACACAATGGAATACTATGATGCTATCAAAAAGGAAGAACTTTTGTCATTTGCAAACAGCATGGCTAGACCTGGAGAACATTATGCTAAGCGTAATAAGCCAGTTAGAGAAAGATAAATATCATGATCTCACTCATTTGCGGAATATAATGAACATAAACATGAACAAAAATAGATCCAGACACATAGGAGAATCGAATAGGCTGTTCAACCTCAGAGAGAAGGCAGGGAAGAGGAGCGGGTGAAGAGATCAATGCTAGGACTTGAACGCATGCGTATGAGCATAACCAATGGACAGAGACAGTATGGTAGTGAGGGCATGTGCTGGGGAGTGGGAACAGGCAGGAAGAGGGCAATGGGGTAAAAGGAGACATATGTAATATGTTCAACAATAAAGAATTTAAATTAAAAATAAAGAAAGAAATTGCATGGGAAGCATTGTAAAATAAATAATAAAAACTTTTAGGGTACATTTTATGGGTAAACAATGGTTATAAATGTGAAAAATAGTCAGGGCTATGGGAAACCTAAGAAAGCTGCTTGGTTCTTTCCTGTTCCCTGGCTCCTTATTTTTCAGAGTTTCCATTCCTTTAGGCATCACAGTGACCTT
The DNA here is from genome assembly GCA_004026805.1 of Lasiurus borealis. NCBI lineage: Eukaryota > Metazoa > Chordata > Mammalia > Chiroptera > Vespertilionidae > Lasiurus > Lasiurus borealis. Next base: position 25,104 of record PVJN01027909.1, read on the forward strand.
AAGCTGGACTTAGATTAAGGAATTACTGTCCTTTCAAAACTGACCTTCTTTAAAGGAGACATACTATAGTATTGCCTACGTTTGATAGAGTGGCTTCAATAAATGCCAAGTTGATAACCATCCCTTTCACTTACATCTCCAGGAGAAAGACGGGTAAGATCATTAGCCACAACATGTAGATTTTATTTATTTAAATAAATAAAGAAACAGAAGACACTCTCTAACTTATTATAAGGTATGTATTCAGGCACCGAACCATAAATAGGTATCTTCCCCTGCCTGAGGACATCAACGACTCCTTGAGGACAAGCAGCTGCTGACAGCAGAGGGAGATAGCTACCCCAAGACCCGTGTGCCTGTGAATTCACACTGAACTTAGAATGCATTTTTAACTGTCTACACCTGTCTGCTAATAATAGTTATACTTGTTGGGGTTTTCTTCCTATATAGTCCAACAATTTATGATTATTAAACATGTATAAGATAAAGGTTAGCGCTCATTTCATGGCTTATGGAAATGCCCAATACAGAAAATTGAGACAGAAGGCAAAACTTGAATTGTGATAGTTCACAGTAAAGAAATTGTGATAGTTCACAGTGCAGTGTTTTTTGCAATGGAGGCAGGTGACAGACCTGACTGCCTTCCATTTACCTTTCCTTTTCTGAAATATTCAGCCTCAACCCATATCCATGGTTATGGTATTGTCCCATCTCCAATGGTCAACAAGATAATGTCAACACTGAAACTTTCCAGGAATGAGCCTTCCTAGCACATACTTTGTTAACTACCCTGTAATCCATTGCACAAAAGTTTTCTCTCATCTCCAAGTAATATTTTCTTACCTCATGTTCCCTCTTTAATTTTAAATGCATACAAAGCTACAAAATTGTTATTCTCTGAAACATTTGAGATCTTGCTTTCCAGTATATGTCATCAGTTTGGCTCAAATAAACATTTTAAAACATTTTTAAATATGTATTCTGCACATCATAGTGACTGGTTGACCAGTAGTTCTGGTCATTCATCATAATGGTCACTCAGGCTTTTATATATAGAGATTTACCACAAAGTGCTCTTCTACACAAGAGATCAAGTGAATTTATACAAAACATATTATGTTAAAAATTCAAAATAAGGTCCAAACTGCATAGCTCAGTGGCTGAGCATAGACCTAGGAACCAGGAGATCATTGTTAATTCCTAGTCAGGGCACATGCCTGGGTTGTGGGCTCTATCCCCACTGTGGGGCATTCAAGAGGCAGCTGATCAATGATGGATGTTTCTATGTCTCATTATTGTTGTTCTAACTCTCTCTCCTCTTCCCTTCCTCTCTGAAATAAGTTAAAAATGTTTTTAAAATTCAAAATAAGTTCAGTAATTAGAGCTGAATGAAATCAGTCACAACACTAATCATTCTTGAGAAAGACTCAGCAGGTACTAGATTTCAGTGATAAGTGTAATTAGAAAAACTTTCACTTGATATCCAAGTCCTTGAGGATCTGACTCCTCTTCGCTTATAGTTCCCATATTCTATATCAGAAAGATATTTATTTCTATTTCTTAGACATATTAGAATTTTTCTTCTTTCTTTCCTTTTTTCTTTTTCAAGAATCATATCAAACCCAGACCACTTTAATATAAAAAGTTTATGATTTTCAGAAATTTAAAATCATAAAAAAATATAAACTATATTTATAAATATACTAAACAATAAAATAACAAGATGCAATAATGGAGATTAGATAATTTGAAAAAATAAATACTAATGAAATATGTCTTTACCAATAATATGTAAATGTTCAAACATACTATAACCATACTAGTAATATAATTACTCTGAGATACTTTTGCCTATAAGTGGAATAATCTACATTGGCAATTTTAAATGTAGACTCATATGTATCTTTTACTGGAAAGCTAAAATATTTTTTTTAAAAAAATCGATGGTTTTCCCATTAATGATTTCATTTTTCCAACATGATAAACAATTCATCAGTGTGATATTGTGATTTATAAGAAATATGTATTTAGGTATTCAGATGACCAAAATATATTTCTCATATAAATATTTGCTCTTTGACCACAGTTCTTGGCACACTGTTCCCACAATTCTTGGAATTTTCTAAGTACTAAAAGTGATAAAGGTGTGGGTTTTTTTTTAACGTTAAAGAGATTATCTTTGGAAAGTATCTGATGATGAGAAATGGTGCCCAATGAAGCCAACCATGTGATTTAAGGGTTCGAACTTACAGCCACCCCTTCCTGCACCCTCCTTAACACACACACACACACACACACACACACACACACACACACACCCTGCCAGTTTGCTAGGAGGGAAAGTAGGCTTAAATTGACTTAATACTCAGTGTCCAATGACCTAGTCAATCATGACTACATAGGGAGGTCTCCATAAAATTCTCAAAAGGGCAGCTTTTCATTCTTTCTTCAGACAGCTTCCTCACTGAGAAACCAGGATGCTTCCACATGCCACTGTGCTTGTCCTCCTGGCTCCCACTGTCCAGAAGGACAAAAGCTCCATCATAAAGGACTTCACCTTCTGCATCAGAACTCTTCACC
>PVJN01027910.1:0-27666 GCA_004026805.1 Lasiurus borealis
CCTCTTACTCCTCCTCCTCCTCTTATTCTTCTTTTTCCTCTCCTCCTCCTCCTCCTCCTCTCTAACTTTGTGGCTCTTCCTTCTTCTTCTGCGAATGCTCTTTTTACTTTTTTCATCCTGACCAGTGTCCTTTGATTGCAAGGAGCGTCTCCGTTGCACATTACCAGAGTCACAGAGTGTGTTGTAATTGGCCGGGAATCGGTCTTGAAATGTCAGGGAAAGATTTATTTCCTAGTGCAACCTCTCCAGGTGCTAATTTTGCCACGGGCTGCCGGATAATGGTCCCCGCACACAATGGGCGGGAGGTCCTCCGCAGATTCCAGGGCCGAGTAATTGGGTTGAACGGATTTTAAATCATTAACGTTGCATTTAGGAAGGGGGATGCAAACAGAACCCCAAGATCGAATGATTCACTCAGGAGTTAATGAGGGAGTCATGGAGTATTACGTATGAGATTCTCTTAATGACCTCACAAGCCAGGTCACTGTCCCCACCCTCCGGGGCCTGCTCACAAGGCACAAGTCTGCCGTCACACGCCCCACGCTGGAGCCTTTAATTAAGGACCCGTCGCGGAGCAATCAGGCAGAAGCACGGATTTCTCTCCCCATTGTCTCCTCACTTTCCTGCCCCCCCCTCTTCCCTCCATGTCTGCCTCGTTCTAGGGCCACCACCAGGCAGGGCATTGGCATTTCCCAAGCCATAAATCATCCTGCAGCTGTTTGAAAGCCCAGCTTAGCAGGAGGGCAAGAGGGTGTCGGGCAGAACCACGTGGAAGGCCTGAGTGAGGGCAGGGTGTCAGGAGGACCGGAGGCTCCGAGGAGGGGACAGCCTGCAGGAATGCAGGGACATTCTCCCGTGTGTCCATCTGGGCTGGGAGGCACCAGAATTGCTAGTTTAGTTCTTTCACAACCGGATTCCTGGGAAACACACTGTAACCACAGAAACAGGGAGCAAATCGTGTGAAGGAAAGAGAGCAGAGGCTTAGGCCCTCCAGATCAGCCCTGCCTACTAAGTGTCTAGCACATAGTAGGTGCTCAACAAATGGCAGCTTCCTCTGCTGTGATGGTGACCAAGGCTTGCCAATCCCCTCCCCTCGGGAAACGTTTCAGGTGGAATGAGATTCTGGCACTTACTTTGGATTTTATCCACAGGCAGATCTGCAAGGTCCCAGTGCATAAACAGAATCCCCCAGAATGTGTGGGGAGCGGGGGGACCATGTAGGGCACAGGGGACTATTCCTGCTGTCGATTCAGGGAGGACCTGGCCCTCCTGAGGGAAGGGAGCATGCGTTGTGCATATGCTGGTGGCGTCATTGCTAGCACCCCCTTCGTATGATGGACACCCAGTTTGGAAATGTGTTCTCTGTAGAGTGAGCTGCGTGGCCCTGGGGTCAGAAGACCCGGAGTCAGGGTCCCTGGGCCACCAGCTCCATGTGGCACGCTGCTGCTGAAATCCCGGTTGTCTGCACTGACAACAGCCACGTCCCTGGGTCACATCAGCCTCAAACACTAACGTGTCAGGAGGGTGGCCTGTTCCACCCCTTGGGGAAGTGGCTTCCTTCCTGCTCGTGTGGAGGACCAGACCGTGGTTTCTGTTGTGCTTCTGGCAGCTCCTCTCGCCTGGTGACTCGGTCACTGGTGGGTCACACTTCTATGCTCTCCCGGATCCGGCCGGCCGGGAAGACGGTTTGAGAATGCCTGTGACCGTGGCCCTGGAAGAAGTAGGGGTGCCGTAAACCCCTGTAAAAAGGAATTCCTGGGTAACAACAGGTTTTCCTCTGTCAAACTGCAGTGTTATGTTTCCCGTGGGTGATAGTGAGGCAACCGAACCGGCCCTCACAAAAGGGCGAATGGGAAGGGGATGCCACCCTGGGGCAGGTGGCAGGCTGGCCTTGGGCAGAAATGGCTGGTTTCTTATGCCCACTGTGAGCCGCATCCAGTCTCTGCCAGCTGCAGAGATGTAGTGACAGCTTACAGTTTCATTTCCTCCCTGTCTGCCTTTGTCCAGCGAATGTAGCTAACGATGTATGGCAAAGATTTTTATTTTTTTTAAATATATTTTATTTATTTTTACAGAGAGGAAGGGAGAGGGAGAGAGAGTTAGAAACATCGATGAAAGAGAAACATCAATCAGCTGCCTCTTGCACGCCCCCTACCGGGAATGTGCCACAACCAAGGTACGTGCCCTTGACCGGAATCGAACCCGGGACCCTTCAGTCCACAGGGTGACGCTCTATCCACTGAGCCAAACCGGTTTCGGCAAGTTTTTATTATATGATATGTTAGGATCAATATCCATGGAGCCTGCTAGAAGGGAACGTGTCAAGATTCCAAAAGTTTAAAAGAATAACTGCTTCTTTAATTATGAGGTATTGACTGGTTTAAATTTAGTAACGGTGAAAACACCAGAGTTAGATTGGTTGTTTACCCCAAATTACAAAGGATAATGCCCATTTCATACAAACCAAGACCAAAACCATGTGACACTGGGTGTGGAAAGACACTCTGTTCTTTATGCCCTAGTCTCTCCCCCCAATCCCCGCCCCAAGTTGTGACTCATTGATAAGAAATCTAAGGATGCTTCCAGGCACAAAAAGGTGAGCCATTGCGTTATGGACTCCAACAGAACAGCTTTTGTGCAGCTCATACTGCCTGGTCCAAATGAAAGGGCATTGCCAGGGCCCCTCCCAGTCACCCCCATCCGCCACCCCCAAGCCAGAGGAAGGTGTCCGAGGGGAGCACTTCAGAGAGCACATGGCCTTCTGGTGTCTCCATGGGTCATCCATCCGGCACGTCCTGTCTGGGCTCTTGTGAAGAGGGCCACCTCCCAGCCTGAGGAACTGGCCTGCTGGACAGTCCCTCCCTGGGCTGCAGCCCTTACTCACCCCGGTGCTGGGATGACTGGGCCCTAACTCCAGGCCGCACCCCCAGTTGCTCAAAGGAGGTGGCCCTTCCCCAACTCTCATGCTATTGCTCTGGCTTTCTTATCCTCCATTTCAGTTCAAGCCGGGCTGGCTGCCAGCCCTTGGGGCTCCTTTAAGAAGGAGAAAACAGCCCAAACCGGTTTGGCTCAGTGGATAGAGTATAGGCCTGCAGGCTGAAAGGTCCCAGGTTTGATTCCGGTCAAGGGCATGTACTTTGGTGGCGGGCACATTCCCAGTAGGGGGCGTGCAGGAGGCGGCTGATTGATGTCTCTCTCTCATCGATGTTTCTAGCTCTCTATCCCTCTCTCTTCCTCTGTGCAAAAAAAAAAAAAAAAAAAAAAAAAAATCAATAAAATATATTAACAGCCTCGCCAGCAGGGCTCAGTGGTTGAGTGTCAACCTGTGAACCGGGAGGTCACGGTTCAATTCCTGGTCAGGGCACAGGCCCAGGTTGCAGACCCGATCCCCAGTGTGGGGCATGTAGGAGGCAGCGGATGGATGATTCTCTGTGGTTATTGATGTGTCTTTCTCCCTCTCCCTTCCTCTCTGAAATGAATCAAAAATTAGAAAAAAGAAGTAGAACACCTGGTCTCCCTTTCTCTCTGAAATCAATCAAACATTATAAAAAAGAAGTAGAAAACGTGGCAAACCTAACTCCACCTGTGCAAAGCTTGATACACATACAGTGTCTCTGTGCACATTAGATTAGGGGAGGCGGCCCGGACCTGGGACTCCCTGTGGATTGAGGCCCCGTGTGCCCCAGGCCAGGTGCCTTTGTACAGCCCAGTGACAGCAGCCTACGTCCCTGAGCCTGGCCTGTGTCCTCACCGCCAGTGTCCCAGGGATCTGCTAAATATTCACACTCTCTTGCTGTTCAGGTTTCACGCGGAAGGATATTTTGTCTTCCTTGTATAAGCAGCGGATCCCCAAAGCTGGGTTGGAGAGTAGCTTTTGCCACCTGCAGAGCTCCGTGTATTTCATGTAATAGCCTGCCTCTCAGAGATCACCTCTTAATTAGTTCCTTGATATCCAAACTGAAAAATAGCAATGTTGTAAAATCAAATCACGTATGAGAGATAAAGGGGGGGTTCTGCCGACCGGAGGCTGAGCAGGGACCCCTCTCCCCAGCTGGCCACGGGCTCCAGGCCGGTGGGTGGGGACCAGCTGAGGTTCTGATGGTGTTCCTCTGGGAGGCTCTTCGAATCCGGCTCCTGTCAAATGTTGTGTTTAATAACCTACAGCTTATTCTCACTCTGATATGTCCTCTTCCATCCTGTGTATCCCATTGAAAACATTGCTACTTATGAATCACCCGATCCCTTACATGACCCACAGCTAGAGTCACAGCATAAATATGGAAAATCTGTGATCAGGTCCACTTCCTCAATGTTCACAGGGCAGGGGATTGAGCGCAGAGAGAAGTGACTTGTCCCAGGCGAACATCCGGGGCGGAGCTTGTCTGAAGCCCAGGAATGCTGGCCGACTGCTTCCCAGGAGTCTGCGCGGGCGCTCTGAACAGGGGAGCACAAGCGGCAGGACCAGGTGCATCGAGCATAGCATGGCTGAGCACAGCCAGGGTGTATCCCGGGGGAGACAGGCGCTTTCTCCTGCACAAAGTATTTGTAACCATCGCTGGTCCCTGGTACTGCTCTGCCACTCCCACGTGAAGCAGTGGTGGGTATACAGGAACATAAGCACCCATAATGTTATGCACATACCACCCCCCGCTGCCCTGCTACTGCCCGCCCCGGGCCTCTGATCCTCTCTGCCCACATTGCACCAACTATGTGAGTTCAGTCTGAACTCAGCTCCACGCGAGCCACTCATTCTGAGTCATGGCTGAAATGGTACATGAACTAGGCAGTTCCATGGAGACAATACAGTGGTACCTCGAGATACGAGTGCCCTAACATATGAGATTTTTGAGATACGAGCTGTCGAGTGAGCAATTTTTGCTTTGAAATATGAACAACATTTGAGATAGGAGTAATCGCGCGGATTAGCCGGCTGCACACGACCCACCAGTTTACTGCAACTCGAGCATCTCATAGTTTCCCATGCCTCAAGGTTACAGAACAAATTAAACTCATGTCTCGAGGTACCACTGTACTTTCAAATTTTAAAAAGGAAAATACCCAGGATGCCCTGACAGACAGACACTTTCTCATTTCTCTGCAGATTTTCAGTATATTGAGAGTTCTCCAAATGAAAGCTTTCTGATCGATTATCACACCCATTTGCCTTATCTCTATTACTCTTTCTTTATTTTTTTAAATATATTTTATTGAATTTTTACAGAAAGGAAAGGAGAGGGAGAGAGACTTAGAAATATCGATGAGAGAGAAACATCAATCAGCTGCCTCCTGCATGCCCCCCACTGGGGATGTGCCTACAACCAAGGTACGTGCCCCTGACCGTAATCAAACCTGGGACCTTTCAGTCTGCAGGCCGATGCTCTATCCACTGAGCCAAATTGGTTTCATCTCATCTCTATCACTCTTTAAAGCAAGGTATGGACCAAAGCAAGATTTCTATAGTACCTCCCCACAATATTGATCAGCATCATTGATAAAAATGCACACAGCCCAGCCTGCACGGCTCAGTGGTTGAGCATCAACCTATGAACCAGGAGGTCCAAGTTTGATTCCCAGTCAGGGCACATGCCCGGGTTGCAGGCCTGATCCCCAGTGTGGGGTGTGCCGGAGGCAGCTGATCCATGATTCTCATCATTGCTGTTTCTATCTTCTCTCCCTCTCCTTGCCTCTCTGAAATCAATAAAAAACGTATTGTTAAAGAATGCACCTGCTCTTGTTTTCAGAGGAGGATTGATTTAGAAGAGTGTTCCCAGCTCCAGCAATGATGGACAGGCAGGTAATAAGGCCAGGGGAGAGAGTGGGCAAACTGTAGGGCACATTGAGTGTGTAGGATGCAAGCCCCTCTGAGTTTCACCCACGAGGGCACGCTTCTCTGACAGTTTAACTTGTACATAGGATTGGCGAGTGGGGGCAAGTGGATCTCTATTGACTGCTTCTCATGCCATTGTCCCATCTCTTTTGCCCTGAGCATGTGGGCTGGGAAGTTGTTTTGTGTTTTTTTTTAATATATTTTATTGATTTTTTACAGAGAGGAAGAGAAAGGAATAGAGAGCTAGAAACATCAATGAAAGAGAGACATCGATCACCTGCCTCCTGCACGCCCCCTACTGGAGATGTGCCCGCAACCAAGGCACATGCCCCTGACCGGAATCGAACCTGGGACCTTTCAGTCCGCAGGCCGACGCTCTTATCCACTGAGCCAAACCGGTTTTGGCAACTGGGAAGTTCTTGAATGGCTGCATTCCCAGAATGCCCAACTTTCCAGAACCAGCTGTTGCTGACCTGGGCTGCCATGGAATACTGTTATCCTCTTCTTGTTGAGGGAAGATCCCTCCTTGTCTTCTCTCTGATTGTCCCCTCCCAGCCCTCTGCCCCTCACACTCGCAGACACCTGTTTAGATCTGTGAGGTGGCCTATCAGCTGTGCTTTCGTGACGAGTCTCCCTGTCGGATTTCACAGAAGGAGATCTCAGCCAGTAGAGGAAGACTTCTGTGCAGACTCGAACGGAGGGAAACTGAACAGCCTCTGCAATCCGGGTATCAAAGCATTTGCAGTTCAAAGCAGGCGAAACAATAATGCAATCTGAGCCCCGAACGCTCGTTTGTACCTGAGCGTTTCAATAAATAAAATGGTGGGGGAAATGAAAGCAGACCTGTTGTCTCCAATCCACTAAATTTAATATCCCGCGTATTGACTGACAGCTTTTTATCACTATAATTAGTATGGATTGTTCCCGCGGCCGTTGATCAATCTCTCCTACCTCTGTGGACTTCAGTCGCCGTTTGCTGCCTCTCTTGCCCTCCTGCCTTTTATTTTGCTATTGATCTCGCCGGTTGCCTTCCACCATGGGGAGGCTGCTCACTTAGACAAAGGCAACCTCGGAGTGAGGAGAGCAGGCCGCGCGGCCGCCATTCCGAGGTGGGATTCCATCTTCCACATCCCTAGGCCTCATCGGCGGTGATCACGTGACCTGGTTCCTGGGTCCCCCGGATCCTCATCTCCTCTGAGGTAGTCAGGCACCCTGTCTCTCTCACAGGGTGGGAGGGAAGTTGCGTGAAGCCAAGCCACCCAGTCAGTGGTCAGTGGATACTGGTTGAGTGTCAGTGGTCTGTGGATACTTGCTGAGTGTCTGAGGTCTGTGGATACTTATTGAATGTCCGTGGTTTGTGGATACTTGTTGAATGAATATCCTTTCTTTATTTTTGTAATCTATTTTTTATTGATTTCAGAGAGGAAGGGGGAGGGAGAGAGAGCTAGAAACATCAGTGATGAGAGAGATTCATTGATCGGTTGCCTCCTACACACCCCCTACTGAGGATTGAGTCTGCAACCCAGGCATGCGCCCCTGAGCAGAATCGAACCCAGGGCCCTTCAGTCCACAGGCTGATGCTCTATCCACTGAGCCAAACCTGTAAGAGCTGAATATCCCTTCTTTAATGTCACCAAGCTAAATAGAGGGCTTGAGATAGATTGGTGAGCTCCGCTCTGTGTGTCTCCAGGCACACAATATGTTCTGTGTAATTCAGGCCAGAAACCAAGGTCTTATTTCTCTCCTGTGTTTGCAGTAGAATATCCTAATTCCTTTATCCCATCCTCTACCTTCTTTCTCTCCTCTCGTCACCAGTTGTAGAGATGCATTCCTCAGTCGCTCTTTGCTTAGCTATTATAATCATTTACTGCCTCGTCTCCTGCCTCAGCCAATCTCAACTTTCCATCCTTAAACCCTCTACACAGATAATAATTACATTTATGTAAGATACTCAATCATATGTCATTTGAGGGTTTCTTATTTATGCAAGTTACTCAATCGTATGTAAGATACTCAATCGTATGTCCCAGCCCAGAAAGCTTTCTGACCTGATCCCTCCCCACCTCAATGTCCCATTTCCCAACATTCCCTGCTGGTCCTTCACACACCAGGAAAAATTGTCTATACAGTTCCTCCTACTTCCTGTCTCACACCTCCCAGTCTGTGCTCACATTGATAATTTTGCCTGGTATCACCTTTCTGTCCTTTTCTCCTTGACTACCCTCAGTCATCCTTTAGGAGCTAGCTCAGATGGCATCTTTTTCAGGAAGCTTCCTTTTAGCCCCCAGAGGACCCTAACCATGCCTTTCTCCGAGCCTCTGAGATTTTTGTGTGGAATGTGCATACATCTTTTCACATGTCATGGGAGAAAGTGAATCCCTTGGGGACAGAGGCTGTGTACCTTTTCTTCACTCTGTCTCCAGTGTAAGGAGCAACACCTGACACATAGAGGGTGTTTTTATACTGGAAACAAGGGGTCAGTGGACCCCAAAAAGAGGCACCATGTATATCAAGCAACATATGTTCATGATGCATGCATCATGCTGTGCCCTCGTGAGCTGCACCAGGAGCAGGAGCTGGGTAGAGAGTCTCACTGGTTCTCCCTGTGGGGAGAAGAGATGGGAAAAATGCCTCTTTCACAGCTGAGGAAGTAGCAAGGTAGCTTTCTCTGGCCATGAAGAATGCAAGTATTACAGATGGCTGCGGTTGTCCAGTATGGAAGAACTTTACAACCTACACATTAAAGTGAGGTTTCCTGCCGAAACCGGTTTGGCTCAGTGGATAGAGCAATGGCCTGCGGACTGAAGGGTCCCAGGTCCCATTCCCGTCAAGGGGCATGTACCTGGGTTGTGGGCACATTTCCAGTAGGGAATGTGCAAGAGGCAGCTGATGGATGTTTCTCTCTCATTGATGTGTCTAACTCTCTATCCCACTCCCTTTCTCTCTGTAAAAAATCAATAAAACATATTTTTAAAATGAGGTTTCCTTATCTGGCCATCTTAATGGAACTTCTCGCTGTCCCATTTTGCAGTAAAGATTATAGTACTGTTACCAGTGGGGAGAGCTCCCTGTACCCCTTGTTGCTCTTGGGAATGGAATTCTTGTGATATCCCCCCCCCCAAAAAAAAGAGTTTTCTGAGCCTCTGTCAGGAGAATGAGTGGCTTTATTTCTATGCAGTTACATCCCTGAGTATCCGAGATGCTGTTTCTGCTTGTCCTGCCAAGGAAGAAGTGCCATTATGCCTTCTGTAGGCCTAAAGTAAGAGCCAGTGTCAAGAGTCTCCTTTCATGTTGGGACAGTCTGGTTCAGCCTTCGGCTGGCTTAGCTTGTGTGTCCTACTGCGGTCCAGTAGTCCATTGCATGGGGTCTGCAAGCCACATGGCTGTGGGGGAAACATGGGTGAAGGCCAGGAAGCGGGAACGAGAGAGAGAGTCCCAGGAGCCAAGATCTCAGAGCAACAAGGATAAGAAGTCTTTTGTTTAGCGGTTTAGGTGTCTCCACAGTTTTGTGAGCTTACAATGGTCCCACCCACTCTGGCCAATGATCTCTGTGTCTAGGTTTGACTGACAGGAAAGTGCCTTCCCTCTGTCACCCCAGCTTTACTGCGCATGCATCTATCCCTTCCCCCGGTGGTTCTGCAGGGAATGGTCTGATGGTTCCCTGCGGAGGGCAGAGTTGCAGCTTCCTGGTGAAGCGCCCAAGTGACCATGCCTAGCATGTCTGGTTGTCCCTTTGGCTCCTTCCTATTATTAACAGCTGGCTGATGACAGTGGCATCACGATCAGCGTCACTTTTCTGAAGGACGCCTCCTAAGGGCAGTAAAAGGCATTTCTAAAGGTGCCCGGGTGAGACCTTAGGGACTGGCATGGCCTCCATGCTTTTTTTAAAAATATATTTTATTGATTTTTCACAGAGAGGAAGGGAGAGGGATAGAAAGTCAGAAACATTAATGAGAGAGACATTGATCAGCTGCCTCCTGCACGCCCCCTACTGGAGATGTGCCCACAAGCAAGGTACATGCCCCAGACCGGAATCAAACCGGGGACCTGCAGAGACCGGTTTGGCTCAGTGGAGAGAGCATTGGCCTGCGGACTGAAAGGTCCCAGGTTCGATTCTGGCAGGGGCATGTACCTTGGTTCCGGGCACATCTCCAGTGTGGGGCGTGCAGGAGGCAGCTGATTGATGTCTCTCTCTCATCAATGTTTCTGACTTTCTATCCCTCTCCCTTCCTCTCTGTAAAAAAAAAAAAATCAATAAAATATTTTAAAAAAACAACAACAAAAAACCCCAGGACCTTTCAGTCCGCAGACCGACGCTCTATCCACTGAGCCAAACCAGTCTCGGCTTCCATGCTTCTGGGATAGAGTACCCCTCCCCGCTCTAAGTCTGTCTTCCCCGCTTTCCTGGCCCAGCAGCTCACCCCCACAGTTCCAGGCGCCCGCACACATCCTGTACCCCATGTAGAGGCTTGAAGCTGCGTGCACCTCTCTCCTTCCTAACTGAGCGCAGCTGAGCTCCATGGCACTGGGAGGGCACACATTCCTGAGGGCCTCAGGGAGCCGGTGGCATCCACGACGCACATCGGCCCCACGGATGAGAGCCAGCTGGTGCCAGGGCCAGCCCTCGTGTGATCCCCATCGCGCCTTTCGCGGGGCAGCAGCGGCAGATGTTTCTGGAGGTGACCCCCAGATGCGCGCGAGCACACAGCGCCTCCTTCCCGGGCATCTCCATCCCGGCTTCCACGAGACAGATTGGACGGACTGCTGCCACTTGGCACGTCTCCCTCTCCAGATTGGAATCGGGCCCTTCTTCCGTCTTTGGGGTCCTTGGTGGTTTGAAGGAAAACCTACAAGAGGGGGTGTGAGTCTTAGCTCCACAGCCAATTTTTCCCGTGGCCAGCGTGCCGGTGTTTCTAACCCCAGGCGTTTTATCGCTGGAGAGCGCGGAACTGCAAATGCAATCTCCAGCTTCGGGAGGCGGGTATTTACAGGCGGGTGGAAATGGCCCTTCCCGTTCAGGCGGTTGGCCTGCTCTGTTTGTTTTAAAGGAAAACTGTGACTTGAGCTTCAGACGATAGCGGTCCATGCTTCCCCGTTCAGTTCTAGAAGGCTGGGGTGGAGGTGGCTAAAGTGAAGAAAGGCACCTACTGTGTGTCTTTCCCGGAGGTTTCTGTGGTCTCTGCAGGTGTCCACGTTAGCCCAGAAGGATGTCGGAGCTCACAGTCCACCTCCTAGGCCCCTGTCCTGACTGTGCACTAATTGGCTGTGAATTCGGGCAAGACACCAAATGAGATTTCATTTTCTCACTTCTGAGCTTCCTTGGCTGGTGTGCGGGGGAAACGAGGTGACGTGTGCAGCAGCCCTAGTACAGAGCCTGGTATACAGCAGGAGCTCAATAACTGCATTTCTTTCCCCTCTGAAGCCAAACAGTATTCCTTCAGATGGCCATCCCCTAGTTAGGTGTTTACATCTTTGAACTTGAAAGAGTTGATTAATGGAATGAGAGTTGTGTAATGCATATGTTGTACATGCACACATATACTTGTTATACATATATGAATGTGTGAGAGGATATATTCCCCAAAATATATCTAGTAGACAGTTCTGGGTAGGGTGATTATGGAGAAATTTCCCTTCCTCTCTTCCTTCTTCCCTCCTTTTCTTCGTTCCTCTTTCTTTCTTCCTTCCTTCCTTTCTTTCTTTCTTTCTTTCTTTCTTTTTTTTTAATATATCTTATTGATTTTTTTACAGAGAGGAAGGGAGAGGGACAAAGAGCTAGAAACATCAATGAGAGAGAAACATTGATCAGCTGCCTTCTGCACACCCGCCACTGGGGATGTGCCCGCAATTAAGGTACATGCCCTTGACCGGAATGGGACCTGGGACCCTTGAGTCCGCAGGCCAACACTCTATCCACTGAGCCACACCGGTCTTGGCTCCCTCCTTTTCTTCTTTTCTTCCCTCCTTTTCTTTTTACTTCTCTGCCTCTTCACCTTCCCCTCCTTCTCTTCATCTTTCACCCTTTTGTTTCTTGCTTCTTCCCCTCCCTCCCTCCCTCTCTCCCTCCCTCTCCACCTCCCTCCCCATAACATGGTATAGACTAGTGAAAGATATAAAAATACCCTAGCTCTTTAAGAATAAATTTGAGGAGAAACCCAAGGAAGAGGCCACCTCCACATCCCCCAAGGGATCCTGGCTGCGCTCTTGTCTCCGCCACGTCCCCCTCCTCTTGCTACACGGAGGCCACCGTTCTGGGATGTTCAGGCAGGCCCCGGTCTGACCCAGATTCCCGCCGCCTGCCTGCCGGCCCACGGAAGGATGTTCCTGAGGCTCCCACGGAGCGCGCCGGGAGGAACCTGATGTGGAGCCGCATCCCATTTAGTGAGGAGGAATGGCTGCCCGAAGCCAGCCTCCCCAGGGGAGCGGGATGCTGTAGGTTCCCAGTAAATGAATGCGCCTGCTTATTAATTTCATACATGCTCTTAGAGCGGGGCCCCGCTCGTGTTGGTGCAGAAAGCGAGCTATTAAACACCGCCTCTTCGGAGGGAAAACATGAGACACCCACAGAGGGAGCGGAGCCGCGTCCCAGCAGGCTGTGCGGTGGAGGGGGGAGGAAGAGGGGCAGAAGGGACCAGGGGGCACGCTCATCAGGCAAGAAGGGCAGAGAGAGGAAAACCTGGGAAGAGACAAAGTAGAGACGCTGGCATCGCAGGTTTCAACCTTGGGTACCAAACAGGATCTGCAGCAGCCTGCGCACATGGCTAATTGTCCTTAATGATCAGGCCCTGCCTCCTGCGGACCCCCAGGCCGGGCTGCAGGGGGCGCTCTGGCTGGCTGGCCAGGCTGCTGCCACCACCACCGCGTGCTGAGCTGATGGCTTCATGGTGGGGACCATGGCCTTGGGCCCACCTCCAACCTACCCATCTTTAACTCCTCGACCTAAGGATTTTCTTGGGGCCCAGGAAGAGGGGTGTGGTGGGTGCACCTGTGCATGGAGGGGGGTGGGCAGATACCTTGTATCTGGTTCCACCAGTGGCAGGGCCCTTGCTGTAACCCCAACATGCTTTCCGGCAAAGAACCCCAGAAGACCATGGGTTTAGGGGTGAGTGGGGGCCTGGGCCCCATGGCTAAGAGCGAGGATGCCGGTCCGTCATAAGTGAGCGAAAAGAGCGAGTTTCAATTACTCCCATGTTCCCCGAAGCTGAAACAATTGCCATTAGCCCACATCATATTGCTTGACCTACATTTTTGACTTGAAAGCCTTCCGCGCCCATAATTAGTTTGAATGTTGAGTTATAAATAAACACATTCCTATTCCAGAAAGGAGAGGGGGCCCGGGAGGGGAACCTGGCGCCCCGCCCTCTCTCTCTCTCTTCCCCCCCCAACCCCTTTCCCTTTTGCCTCCTGTTTGATGCTTCCCCGTTGCTTTTCCAAGGTGATGGTCATCGAGGGGTAGGGAGGGGGGGTTCTACTCCAGGGGCCCCTGTTCGGAAGTAATGAGGCCACTGGGCTTTCTCTGGGAAAGTGGCAGCGGCCTCGGTGCCAGGGAGCGTGGAGCCATCTGGATAAAAAGGGTCAAACTCTCCGCTGGCAGCAATTAAGCAGCCCCGTGCGGAGAAGCCATGTGACCGCACCGAAGGAGCTGCCAAGAACAGGAGATTAGTAAACAAAAGTACACACCAGAAGGTGTCCGGGCTGGCTGCGGCCCTGGCCACTTATCCCTGGCCCGGCTTCCTCTCTCTTTGCCGTCCATCTGTCCGCGCCCACGGCCCACCTCTGAGCTGTCTGCAGAGTTTAAACAAACTCAGCCGCAGCTGAGGCTGTGTCAAACGTGGGGGCGTCCAGAGCTAAGTCATCTGTGCCGATACATCTTAAATATATATGTTTTATTGAATTTTTACAGAGAGAAAGAGAGAGGTATAGAAAGTCAGAAACATCAATGAGGGAGAGACACCCATCAGCTGCCTCTTGCACGCCCTCTACTGGTACACGCCCGCAACCGAGGTGCATGTCCTTGACCAGAATCGAACCTGGGACCTTTCGGCTCGCAGGCCGATGTTCTATGTGCCCTTACGTCTTAGACTCCCACAGCAACTGTCCCCATGCATTGCTTACACCCCTGATGTTTGGGTTTGGCCTTCAGCGCTCCCCGGGATAAGCCGGAAAGGTTTAGCGTTGATCAGAGTGATGCTTCGTTCTCAGATTAGGGCTGTGTCTCCATTGTCGTTTACAGCAGGTTAGGGAACATACGCCCGGATTCTTTTAGGGCAGGTCCTTGGTGACGGTTGGAGAATAAGCAGGGCGCCTTTCTGAGTTATGAACATCCCATAAAAGGCAGGCAGAACTCGCAGGTGTATGTACTTTCTCAGTCAGCACCATATCCCTGTGGCTGTGAGAGATCCCTGTTCTTACAAGCAAGGATGCACCAGCAAACGTAGGGAATAGTATGCCCTTCAAAGTCCCTGCATGCCTTCTCTCCATCAAGGGCAGCCGCCCCTCTGGAGGGCTGACTGTCAGCCTGTGGCTGACGTGTGCCCGTGTGGACTGCGGGCCTGGACAAGTATATTCCTTATTTCTCCTGCGCTGCTGTCCTGGGGTTTCATGTCTCATCCATTTTTGGCAAAATGACTTTGCTGCCAGTGTTTTTCAGCAGAGTCATGTTTAGTGGAAACTAGGGGACAAGAAGAAATGGAAGAGACTTTGGACATTTTTTAACTGGGACATTTAAAAAACTTTTTTAATGTTGATCCAAAATGTGTGGGTGGTTCGGAACCCGGGAAGATGGCAGGGCTGGGAGGAACCAGGACAGAGTAATTAAGTCCTACTTCTGCATATCGGTTCTGTCATTTCTGGGTCTGTTTTGAAGATTGAAATGAGTAAATGCAGAGCTGTTCCTTGACTTTCTGTATTCGTATAAATGACATTCAAAAGTCCTCTCCCCTGCCGAAACCGCTTTGGCTCAGTAGATAGAGCGTCGGCCTGCGGACTGAAAGGTCCCAGGTTCGATTCCGGTCAAGGGCATGTATCCTGGTTGCGGGCACATCTCCACTGTGGGGCATGCAGGAAGCAGCTGATCGATGTCTCTCTCTCATTGATGTTTCTAACTCTCTATCCCTCTCCTTTCCTCTCTGTAAAAAATCAATAAAATATATTTTAAAAAAAAAAAAAGTCCTCTTCCCGAAGAGGAAAACGGGATGTTGAATTCTCACTTTGTGTTACAAGAAAAGTGAAAATAGGGCGGGTAGGCCTTGAAGTTTTCTGTGTGTGTGTCCCCTAAAAATATAGATACAGGGTGTCCCCCCAAAATGTATACACTCTTAAACAGCTCATGGCTCAATTGCTATTTCTTTTCAGCTTTAATCCACTGGAATTATTATAATCATTCAAAATATATCTTGGCAGTACCCTATCTAATAGCATGTATGATATATATATATATATATATATATATATATATATATATATATATATATATATATATATGCATATATATTATATGCCTTTATTATCTACCTAAAGTTTTTAAGACATGTTCACTTTCTTCCTCCTTTCTATCTCTTTTTGTTGGAAAAGTTAGGGGTAGAAAACTCCAAATCTAAATTCCATAGAGCAGAGTAGGTGAACGGGGGAAACATATTATCCTCAACTCCTTTTTAATAAGCTTGAACGCCGCTTTAACATGGCCTGGAGATTTAGGCACAGGGATGGACGGGGAAATTATATCTAGTTCCTAATGCTGTGCCTTCTGCCTCCCTGAGCAAGCCAGGCGCTCCTCAGAGCCGCGGCCTCCTACGTGTACAATGTGTATTCTTTTAGAGATATGGGGGAGAGTTCAATGCACTGGCCTTCTGAAAAGAGGTGTAGGCGCCTCAGACGTCAATGTCAACTCAAGAAAAAGAAGCATGAGGCTTCATATCCTTCCACTGAATGACTTCCCTATGGAAATCCCTTACTAGATAAGACAAAGAATGTTTATCCAGCCAGGCAACGCCCACTGGGACTGGAGTCTGACTCCATAATCAAGATTATTAGTAACAATTCTTAGCACACGCTCGCATGTGTTGGCAAGGTTGACTGGGAAGTGTGCTTGAAGCAGAAGGAAGCGTTCGGTGCTAACATAGGCATTCTGGCGGAGGAAGAGGGAAACTTCGCTTGTTTCAACAGAAATGACTCAGTTTGCCAGTAGCTGCTCAACTAGCCAACCGCAGGTCACTCCTTCCTGGCACTTAACCTTCCTGATTGTCTGGAATGTGGGCGGAGCTTCTCATCACGCCTCCCCCCACTTTATTTTTCCATCTCCCAGTGCATGGCCTTCTTTCGGGGTACGTTCTGGTTAGCAGTGGTCCAGGCTGAGACCATGCTGTGCAGAGAGATGTATGGAAAACAGGTCGCGTTGGAAGTGGCACATCCACGCTAAGGAGCTGAGTGGTCAATGAAAGAAACCCGGATGCCTATACCATTTCACATTGCTATCCATTTTGGAAGACCAGCTGTGGAAAGGCTGCAACTAACCCATGGAGGAGGGGACTGCAAAAGGGAAATAATACATTTTCAGAACCCGTTCATGAAGTAAATAATGGGACTTTGTAGAAAACCCCACGAGCGTCTCCGGATTGATGTAAAGTGTCCTTACAGTCTGGGGCTGGGCATGGCTGGCCCGGGCCACAGCAGAAGAATGGGACTCTCACTGGATAGGGCACGCCTCTACGTGCAGGGCGGACAACTTGGATGTGGCCCGCCGTGCAGTCTTCCATTAGCGAGGAAGGCGTTAGAGAGACCTGCTCTGCATCCTTAACCCCAGGCCCTTGGTGGGCACCTGCATGTGTGTGTTAGTCTAGCAAACATCGCAGGACCTGACAGACATGTCCTCTTACATGTGGAAGGGGTGACAGTCTCCCAGGTTAGGGGACACGCCGACACGCCTACTAATCAACTACACCCCTCCCACCCCTGCTTCTTTTCAGGCTGGCTTTGAGTGAAGCAATAGCAACTCTTTATATTTTCAAATATAGCCCCAGCTTGTGTGGTTCAGTGGTTAGAGTGGTTATAGGACCAATTCCCTGTCAGGTGATCAAGGGCATGTAGCTGGGTTCTGTCCCACCCAGATCAGGGAGCATGTGGGGGGTGGGGGCAACCAATCAATGTCTCTCTCTCACATGGATATCTCTCTACCTCTCCTTCCTTCCCTCCCTTCTACTCTCTCTAAACATCAATGAAAAAAAAATATTCTTGGGGGAGAATTAACACAAGTTAATAATAAAATATTAAAAATATGCATCATTTTAAATAAATAAGACTTAAAATTATTTCAACATATTCAAAGATTACCAGGATCATCTTCCTTCCATCACAGCTGGTGAAACAGCCAGAGGAGGTCCTGTCCCCTCCAGAAAAATCCCTGGAAGGCACTCGGATTGCTGCTGGGACATCCTCTATGCCAGTGTTTCTCAACCTGTGGGTCGCGACCCCTTTGGGGGTCAAACAACCCTTTCACAGGGGTCGCCTAAGACCATCGGAAAATGCAGATATTTACATCACGATGCATCACAGTAGCAAAATTTCATGGTTGGGGGTCACCACCACATGAGGAACTGCATGCAAGGGGCGCGGCCTTAGGAAGGTTGAGAACCACTGATCTATGCTTTCAGACCGAGGAAAGATTAGCCTCGTAGGGATCTTAAAATCCACTCCTCCCAGTCACGTCTGCTAGTGCTTGCACTCATCCCTCAAAGTATGTCTATATATAATATATTTTTATTGATCTCAGAGAGGAAGGAAGAGGGAGAGAGAGAGAGAAACATCAACGATGAGAGAGAATCATTGATCAGCTGCCTCCTGCAAGCCCCACACTGGGGATCAAGCAGCAACCCAGACGTGTGCCCTTGACCTGAATCGAACCCGGGCTAGCTTCAATCCGAAGGCCGACGCTCTATCCACTGAGCCAAAGCGGCTGGGGCTGTATGTCTTTTCTGTGCACGTGATGCCAGTCGCCTTTTTGCCTGCCCCAGAAAGGGCAAGAGCAGCTCTCCGCTTGCTGTGTTGTGTCTCGATGCAGGCCGTGCCCACCGCCCTGAGCCACGTTCCCCGGGCCGTTGGTAAGATATTCACCCGGTGACTTGCTCTTTAAATAACTTTGGAGTCATCACCGTGGTTGTAATAAATGCCTCTGTGATTTGCATTTAAATAGTATTTCCATCCAGAGATCACAAAGAGGAAAGCCACCTTGCTTAACTCAACACCATGACATGAATGCTCTTCAGCTCAACGCCAGCCCATTGCTTTAAGCACCGAGTTCCTTCTGTGGCTCCTTCAGAGCTGCGTACCCTCGCCACGGAAACAGGTGTTTGCTTGTGTTCCATTGGCAGTGCCCAGAGGGCGTGCACTGGGTGCCCTGTCTTGCAGGCACACACGATTAACCCATACCCCAAGGAGTTCTGACTGTAGCACCTCTATCCCAGCCTGGGGCGTGAGAGCTGGACAGAGGCGTGGCATTTAAGGGAATACAGTGGTACACCTTGAGGCGTGGGAAACTATGAGACGCTCGAGTGGCGGTAAACTGGTGGGCCGTGTGCAGCCGGCCGATCCGCGCGATTACTCATATTTCAACTGTTGCTCGTATTTCAAAGCAAAAGTCGCTCACTCGACAACTCGTATCTCAAAAATCTGGTATGTTAGGGCACTCGTATCTCGAGGTACCTCTGTACCTTGCTTAATCTCTTGGGTTGTCAGTGAAGCTAGTTTTACCTGGAAGTGATGGAGAGGCAGTGAGTGTGTACCCCGAAGTCACGTTAACAGTCACCTTCTGAGTGCAGCTACGCTTTGGAGGGACTCCGGGCTCTCCTGGAGTTCATTGACTTGTCAGCTTCCGGGAAGAGCTAGGGGACAGGGAAGGAGTCTGAAGGCGACACCAGGCGTAGGACTCCAGGCCCGTCCTGACAGCTGCCTCCTATTATCCAATTTCTCTAGCGCCGCGCCCTGGCTCACCCGCCTCCAGTCTCCTTGTCCCTTTTCATGTCACTCTCCCTCATCCGGTGGCAGGATTTTTTTTTTTTTTTATCCTGTGCACTTGAACTTATTTCATCATCCTCACGTTTTCCTCCGTCCCGTGGATTCTTTAAAAGCCGTCCTCTGAAGATGCATTTGTATTTAGATGCACGCTTTTGTTTAAGCAAAAAGAAAAAAAAAGCGGCGTAAATATGGAAAGTTATTGAAAAGGTCTTATCTTGCTTGAGACATGACATCTCAAATGTGTTTCAAATGAAGAGCAAGTGTTGTACACGGCGTGTGTCAAAGGCAGCTGCTCCCTGCAGAGTGAGCCGCGTGGTTTAAGCACATCCCCGCCTGCGCAGACGTTTGCCCCTACCAGGTCCCTGTGCCCACTTCCTCCTCAGTGCAGGCAGGCCCCTTCCCCGCCCGCCACGGGGTGACAAACAGGGGCCCTGGCCTGTGGCCTTGCTCAGATGACCCTGTTAGGCTATCGAAATGAAGTAAAATTATTTTCCCAAAAGTCATATCCCCCTCTTCAAAAGCACAGCCTTCTGGAGTCCCTGCTTCCCTTCTCTTCACTGCCCTCCCTTCCCCATTCTGCGCTTTCCACTTCCTCTGCCTTTGCATGGAACGCATCCATCACACAGTAGGTAGAGTATGGGGAATTGAAGTTTGCTCTTTAAATCCCAACTACAAGAGTACGTAAGCAAAGGAGAAGGATCGTGGAGATCCTCTCATTTAGTATCTTTAAGAAGAGGAGCCAAACCGGTTTGGCTCAGTGGATAGAGTGTCAGCCTGTGGACTGAAAGGTCCCAGGTTCGATTCCGGTCAAGGGCATGTACCTTGGTTGCGGGCACATCTCCAGAGGGGGGTGTGCAGGAGGTGGCTGATCAATGTTTCTCTCTCATCCATGTTTCTGGTTCTCTATCCCTCCCCCTTTCTCTCTGTGGAAAATCAATAAGATATATTTTAAAAATTAAAAAAAAAGAAGACCTAAGCCCTGAAAGGTAGTTTGCCTTGCTCAAGATCACACAGTAATTATTGAACATTGATCAATAGAACATTCTGAAGGTCTCTCACACTAAAGCTCACCTGTGCGGGTGCCCAGCATTCTTCTTCCCTAATGCCTGCCAACTCCAGAACTGGGAACCTTGAGTTGATTTGCCCTGCAGGTAAAGGGAAGGATAGGCATAGGTCACACTCGCCTATACAACTTCAGGGCGGTGGTGTCAGGTGTAGGTGACTTGTTGTTGCACCAAAAGAGACAGCCATCACTCCGGCTGGTGACCACACCTTCCGGTGTGGTTGGTATGGGAGCCCCGGGGTGGCCTGGGATGCCAGCACTGGGCCCAGGATCTACTGCAGATGCCGCGACGTAACTGTTTCCTCAACCATGTGTCCTTGCTGTCCTAACGCGAATTTAATTTACAAAACGATGATGCTGCATCCTCCCGCTCTGTTGATTAGCACTCAGACCTTCTAGGAGCCTTGCAAACGCAGATCATTCTAAATGATCTTGGCAAATGTGGTGGCATTCCGCTCCTCCATGGCCTCTATCTAGGCAGTGGGGCTGGGTGTGCCAAGCCACGTGACCTCGACGCGCCTTTGCAAATACTCCTCCTTTCCACTTCCTCTTGCTTTGCATGGAACGCATCCATCACACGGTAGGCAGACAGAGCGCGGGGAATTGAAGTTTGCTCTTTAAACCCCAGCTACAAGAGTACGTAATCCAAGGAGAAGGATCGCGGAGATCCTCTCATTTAGCATCTTTGAGAAGAGTTGGCCTCGCTCAAGGTCACACAGTAATTATTGAACATTGATCAGTGGCCCTTCCTGGATTCTGCAGCTGCTTCCACATTCAGCGCAGGTGTGGTCTCAGCGTACCTCGGAGTCCTTTTATTCCCTCCTCAATCTGCAGCAGGAGCCTGAACCAGTGAGAAACCACTCTTCCTGTATCAGGGACTGGTTACCCGGATGAAGGAGGTGACGGAAGATCAGAGAAGCCACGCGGAGGATGGCAAAGCAACCAAGAGGTTAAACTTAGCCGGTTATACTTTTTTCCTCCACGGCCGCACACATCTCCGCAGCTGGAGGGATGCCGGAGAAGCACTGGTTTGAGGTCCAGGCAGCAGACCCCACAGTGTGCAGGGACCGGTAGAGTCCCTGGGAGACAGAGCCCCTGCCTTAGATGCCACTCAAACTCCTTGCGTTTCTATCAAAGCCAGAGGAAAAGGACGCCTGGAAAACGATGGGAAGGTAGTGCTTTGCCTACAGAGCGGAGAGCAGAGAGAGGACATAAACAAGGGGACAGCTGGGCAGATGGCCACGCCCTTTTACTGGACTCTGAGCAACCTGTACTGATGGCCCTCATCACGGTCACCACCGGGTGCCCTCACTGGCATTAGGGTTACCGGGAGGAACAGCTCGCTCAGTGCCTGCAGGGAGGGGTGCTGAGTGAATGAGAGCCCAGGTCTGGGAAACTATCATACATCGGGGGAATGCAAGCAATCCCCCCAAAAGCACCAGCCCGCTGAGGTCTCCTGAGCTCTAAAACTCTCTGAACCACGAACAATGAGTGGTTCAGCCCATGTCCTTGCTGCCATCCTGGTTTGCTGCCTTGAAGATGAAAAGTAACAGTTAGTTAAAATACTGTGAGTGAGTGAACTGCAGGCTTAGCCAGAAAGGGAAGCGTGGTGATGAGCGGGGTTACAGGACACGTGTCCGCACAGCACAGTGGGGAGCGCAGGCTCCTGTCTTCTCAGGAGGGGAGACTGTCCCCGGTAGGGACTGAGCAAGGCAGAAAGCTCTCAGCCCCCATGAGCCTGGGAGGCCACCGTTTCTGAGCAACCCACATTCATTCAAATGCGGCGCTAGACGAATTTTCATTAGACTTTAAACTGTCGTGCCTTTGTATTGCAACCGTTTTCTGCTAGTCTAGTAAACCCTCTGGCGATGCAAATTGTATTCACTTTTGCTACATGAAGACAAAAAGGCTATCTGCCACGCTCTTTACAAGGGAAAGGAACACCATTTCGGTTGTTGCTGTTGAGGTTGAAAGATCGATGGGTGTGTCAGGCGTCCTTCTGCGGCCCCATGAGCGTGGACCCCTCTCCGTGATCTGGGTGTACCTCCTAATCCGGGTTCCTGGCCATCCTGTATAATAAAAGGGTAATGCGCAAATAGACCAAACAGCAGAACAACCATATGGTCACTATGATGTGCACTGAGCACCAGGGGGCAGTTGCTCAATGCAGGAGCTGCCCCCTTGGTGATTAGTGTGCTCCCTCAGGGGGAGGGCTGCTCAGCTACAAGCCAGCCTGATGCAGCAGTGGTGGCCAGCCTAAGCCATCAGTCGGACATCCCCCTAGGGCTCCCAGACTGCTAAAGGGTGCAGACTGGCTGAGGGACCCTATGCCATGCACCAGGCCTCTCATATCACATAAGATCCTTTGTGTTTTTTTTTTTAACCTTTACTGGTGAGAAAAGTTACAAGTCATTGCTGCCAAAAGTGGGGACTGTGAATGGCCTGCGGCTTTGAAATTACCATGATACATAAACCATTACGATCTTTATTGTAAATTCACACGAAGAAACAGTCCATGAGGCCTCTGGATTCTTCCCAGGAAGAAAATCCCGGGGCAGTGGGCTCTACTCTGCGCAGCCATTGTGATGCAGTCATGATCCAATAGTGACATAGTACGACCGTCCGCATTTCTTGTCCTCCTCACTCTCGCTGTTTTCCTCCACTGCACACTCATCGCCTGATGCGTTTGCTTCTCTGTTTCAATTTGTGTGTGTGTGAAAGGTCCACAGGAACAGGGCCTTGTCATGGTTTAAAACGTGTGGCTGGACGAGCAGGCACACAGTGGGGGCTCAGTGAACACGCCTCCCACAGAGTGATACATCCTCTAGAGCAGCGGTTCTCAACCCTGTTAGTGCCGCGACCCTTTAATACAGTTCCTCATGTTGTGGTGACCCCCAACCATAAAATTATTTTCATCGCTACTTATTAACTGTAGGTTGAAACCACTAGCAGGGTCGCCTAAGACCATCGGAAAACACAGATAATTTCATTGCGATTCACAACAGTAGCAGCATTACAGTTAATAAGTAGCAACGAAAATAATTTTATGGTTGGGGGTCACCCCAACATGGGGAACTGGATTAAAGGGTCGCGGCATTAAAAAGGTTGAGAACCACTTCTGTAGACCAGTGGTCGGCAAACTCTTTAGTCAGTAGAGCCAAATATCAACAGGACAACGATT
The DNA here is from genome assembly GCA_004026805.1 of Lasiurus borealis. Taxonomy (NCBI): domain Eukaryota; kingdom Metazoa; phylum Chordata; class Mammalia; order Chiroptera; family Vespertilionidae; genus Lasiurus; species Lasiurus borealis. The sequence continues at coordinate 23,080 of PVJN01027910.1, forward strand.
GGAATTTCTTGGGAGAACCACATTTTTTAAACTTAAACTTCTTCTAACGCCACTTCTTCAAAATAGACCTGCCCAGGCCGAGGTATTTTGTGGAAGAGCCACACTCCAGGGGCCCAAGAGCCGTATGTGGCTCGTGAGCCGCAGTTTGCAGACCAGGGCTCTAGACATTTGTCCTGCTTCATGGCCAAACCAAGCCAACAGCTGTAGGTGTCTGTCTAGTCCCTGACCGTCCCCACAATTCAAAACAGAACAACTTGGGCCGGTTTGGAACCGGCGACGCCGGGCTATCTTGAATGAGATCCATCTTGTCACTCCCATCTGCCGGCCTCCACGCCAGCGTGGATTAATTGCCACACAATATAGAACACATTTATACAGCATCTTCACAACGGTCCCGGGTCCTTTACAGCCTTACCATCTAATTAAATTGTAGCTTCAGACGTAATTTTCTTTAGTTTAAATGCATTTCTGAAGCAGACGAATCTTTTTTAAAGAAAAGAAAAAAACACACACACCCCAACACACAGGTTGCTATTCTAAAACGAAAAGACCAGCTGATTTCCAAGTCCCTGAGCATTATTAATTACCAGGAGCTCAAATCAATGCACAGAGCTTGTCTGGAGAGCTATTTCCTCCTCAGGTGAATGGCTGGGAATACAATATGCAGTAATCAAGCATCGGAGGCGGGTGTGTGGATTGCCACTGCAGACTGAGGCTGAGAAAGGGCGGGGCCTTGGCCTTGACCTTTGCCCTCCCCTGGAGGAATTTGGACTCTGCAAGGCGGGCAATGCCAGGGGGAGGCGTCCTCGGGGCAATCACATGTGGCGAAATGGCAGAGAGGAGAGAGGGGAGCCTCAGAACCCCAGCTTCTTCCCCAAGGGCGGCTTTGTGCAAGCGGATCGGCTCTTTCACCATGATACCCGAGGAGCTGTGGGAGGCACCCAGAATAGCCCAGGGCCCACCGATGAAAAGGATGATGAAGTGGCCCTTTAAATAGAAATCTCTGGAGCCCCCCGGTACCGGGGGATGTTCCCTTAAGTATTCAAATGAGATTGCAGCATCAGATTGGTATGCATTAGGCTGGTTTCAATGAAAATTAACATGTAATTGCTTCAAATGAAGTAAGTGAGGAGGTAATCTGTTCTTAAATTGGATTCCCAGGATTTTGTGGTACCATAATGCAGCTGTGAAATGAAATATATTTTAAGGATGATGTCCTCAAGGGGGTGAGTGAGGGTAGGAGGGGAGAGGCGTGGAGATGGTATATAATAGGAGCTGCTCTCCCCTAGCCTGCCTCCGTTTTTTTTTTTTTTCCTTTTCTTTTTTTTTCTAGCTCATTCTCCAATTGCCAATGGATGAACAGATATGCTCTCACCCATAGGTGACTCCCGTTTTCTGCTAATAAACAGACAGAGCCCCCCCGCTGGGTATCAGCTGGCCCTCTACCTTCTTGCAGTGTCTGGGACCGGTTCCCAGAGGCACTCGGTACTGGCAGATGCCATAGCTGTGCGGTCTTTCCTTACGGCTGCGTCTGTGGGAAGAAGATGCTCGCGCCGTTGGTGGTCTCTGCTGGGACCATCCGTTCTCCAGGCTCAGGCCACCCAGGGCCGGTGATGTCGCCCAGGGCGCGCTGTGCAGAGTTCAGGGTCACTGTTTCCTGCAAACTGTGCTCCCTGAGTTGGAATTTGGGGGAAATGCATGCTTGACCTCATGAGGGATCTTTCCGATATCAGAGATTTCAGCTGGAGCGGCAGCCAAATTCATGACCACTGTGGTCCTCCAAAGCCTGGGCCTAGCCAGACCAGCCCTTCCCCCCCACCTCCTCTCAGCAGCCATGATCTGGTCCCTGAAGTCCAAAGACGAACCTTGGAATAATTGACCTTTTTACCCTTCAGTCGAGGCAGGAAGCAGCTAGTGAGGAGTCAGTACAGGTTAAGGGACTCATTCCATTGGTCGCCTTTGCCATCCATGCTGAAACAGCGTTTCTGGTCACAATGGAAACCATCTGGTGGTCCCCTGCTTGGTGGCATCACTGATCTCCACCAAAGAGCCATCTCTGACGGGCAATGAGGGGTTTCTGCGCTGAAGCCACCGAAGGGCAGAGCTGAGGCCGATGTTCCAAGTTGGCTCCAGATGACATTCTCTATCGAGGGCCAGAGTCACACGCAGGGCTGACTGGGCCTCGGCACTCAGGGAGCGGAGGGGTCATCATATGCTCCATGAAGAATATACGTTCCAATAAAAGGGCCCCTGTCAGAGCCGCAGAGCAGGGAAATCAAGGGGAAATCGAGAAGAAGGATTCCGTGAGTCCTCCTGCGCTGTGGCATCGGCCGTGTCGGGGCCCTGCCTGCCTTTCCCTACAGTCCTGGCTCCAGGTTTGCGGCGTTCATGGGAGAAAAGTGGGGAAAGACAGAGGTTTGATTCCCGTGTGGGAGACAGGAGCGCGGTTCACCTTCATCATCTCCCCTGATGGCGCCATCCACATTCTTCCCAGGACCGCACTGCCTGGAACATAAAATCCGGATCATGGTGTTCCTTCCCGGCTCTGACCACACACACCGACATCAAGGTCCAAGTAGCGAAAGCGAAAGAGAAACCAAACGCGTAAATCAGTCGCAACAAACAGTTGATTATGTCGTAGAAAACACGGACTATGGAAAAAAACATCCCAGTTATGTGTAGGACACCTCGGTCATCAGGGGCACGATAGAATGCAGGGGGTGAGGATCTAAACCAGCGCTTCTCAACCTGTGGGTCTCGACCCCTTTGGGGGTCGAACGACCCTTTCACAGGGGTCGCCTAAGACCATCGGAAAATGCAGATATTTACATCACGATGCATAACAGTAGCAACATTTCATGGTTGGGGGTCACCACCACATGAGGAACTGTATGCAAGGGTCGCGGCCTTAGGAAGGTTGAGAAGCACTGTGCTAGATGGAAAATGAATGGCTCCTTCTGTTGAAGTTAAATGACCAGGGAGCACAGGAAATACAGGTGCAGAGCTGGTCCCTTACAGCATTGGTTCTCAACCTTCCTAAGGCCGCGACCCTTGCATACAGCTCCTCATGAGGTGGCGACCCCCAACCATGAAATGTTGCTACTGTTATGCATCGTGATGTAAATATCTGCATTTTCCGATGGTCTTAGGTGACCCCTGTGAAAAGGTCATTTGAATCCCAAAGGGGTCGCGACCCACAGGTTGAGAACCGCTGCCTTATGGGATCCTGTCCCCAGCTCTATTCTCTCCATCCCTCATCCCTCTTTGACCTATGGCATCCCCTCCTGGTCCTCCCTGAAATTCTGCTTCTGAAGCTTTAGTTCGCATTTTATCTTCCTTCCCCACTTCTTCCCTCCCTCCTCACATAGCTCCCGGTCCCTCTGCTCCAGCTGGCAGGCCCGCCCCTCCCGTTCCATCCTCTTCCGCTAAAGAGCCTGGGTGGACCGTGTTGCCGGTCGTGTTCATCCGTAATAACTTGAGTGCATCGCTTTCCCCACCAACATGTCATCCTCGGGGTTCCATTCCCCGGCTCCTCGCCTTTGTGCTCGGTAAATACATTCCTTGGCCGCGTGTTTTGGAAGATGGCTCTGTGTTATGCATGTGCCATTAGTGTCAATCGCACAAAGCAGAAACACAAATTACCTGCATGCGGCAGACATATTTAATAACCCAGACACCGTGGGCTGGCACTCGCCTCGGCCCCCGCCTGTCTGCCCGGCGGCCTATTAATCTGCCACGCGGGGAAGGTGCTGCGGGCGCCGAAGCCCGCGTTCAGGGCCCGGGTGGCCCAGCCTGGGGCTGAGCAGAGGGCCTTGCCCAGGGCCCGTGGCCACGTGCCAGTTTCTTCCGGGAGATCCGAGACAGGGCACTTTGGATCCTGCCATAGTTGAGAGTTGGGGTTCAAGATGGTTGCTACTGGAGGCTGAGTGGGATGGGAGGAGTTAGGAGGGCACTCAGAGGGACATCTCTTGACGGGCAGGACTCCCGGAGCGGCGTGCGTGAGTGGCTTTCCCTCTGGAGTGTGGGTAACGTTCTCTATGGCTGCCCCAGAGCCAGCGCATTCATCTCCCCTGGGGCTGGTGAAGTCCACTCAGCGTGGCGTTGGTGGGAGCAAATATTTATAACAAAGAACCTGAGCTCCGACTCTGCCAGTGCCGCTCGCTGTCAGGCCTGGTGCCTCCTTCAGGGAGCCTGAGGCTGGGCCTCATGGGCCCGGAAACACCGGGTCCCTCCGGACCTGGGCTGAGGGCCTGGCCCCCCTGGCCTGCAGTTCCTGACCTGGAGACCCAGGGTGCCCGGAGCAGACTAGGCCCTCCCAGGGCGCTTGGCGTGGCCGCCTCGTGCAGGACAGACAGAGGGTAGCCTCTTCCCAGGAGGCCTCCGCACCCAGTCTTGGTCAGTTTCCTAATCTCACCCCGCTCAGCATTTCTGCTGGTTTGGAGCATGTCAAGGTGCTGCTAGAATAGGGTTCCTGGTTTCTTGCAACACACACACACTCACACACACACTCACACACACACACACACACACACACACACACACACACACACACACACACACACACACTCACACACACACACACTCACA
>PVJN01027911.1:0-27665 GCA_004026805.1 Lasiurus borealis
AGTTGTCCATTAAAAGTACAAGTCACGCTGAGACTGGTTTGGCTCAGTGGATAGAGCATCGGCCTGCGGACTGAAAGGTCCCAGGTTCGATTCCGGTCAAGGGCATGTATCCTGGTTGCTGGCACATCTCCTGTAGGGGGCGTGCAGGAGGCGGCTGATTGATGTCTCTCTCTCATTGATGTTTCTAACTCTCTATCCCTCTCCCTTCCTCTCTGTAAAAAATCAATAAAGTATATTAAAAAAATAAAAATAAATAAAAGTACAAGTCACCAAGGAGGATGCATGAGAGGGGTTTGTGTAGATGCCAGTGGGAAATGTCACTGTTCCTCACGATGTGTGTGACGTCTGAGCAGCCTCCCCACCCCCTCGGCTGCCCAGTCTCCAGGGCACCGGTTTGCGGAAGGGGAAGAGGGGGTGGGAAGGCCTGGGTTTCTTCCCTGGCCATCCTAGGGAGCAGCAGGCCCAGGCCAGTGCTGGGGAACCTGACCCTGCTCTAGCCACTCACGCGGCCAGCTGAAGGGAGGACAGTGCCTGCTCTAATTCGGTGGTTCGCAAGCTTGGCGTCCATCAGAATCACCACAGAACTGGTCCGGTCGCTGGGCCACACTCCCACAGTTGCTGACTTGGGAGGTCTGAGGGGGGCCTGGGAACTTACATTTAACACACTCCCAGGTGCTGCCCATGCTGTTGGCCCGGGTCCACACCGCCAGATCCCCTGGTGTAGATTCCCCCAAGTTCTGGACAGCGCCACCCTCCTTCCCTGGCTGCCTCTCATGCATGTGTTAATGCTCCCCAATTAGTGCGCCCCTCTCCTAGAAGTCTTCCATTATCTCTCCTGGTCACTCTTCCCCCCAAATGCTGGGTACCAAATCCATGTTTAGCCTCGGGTAGGGTCCTGTGCTGTGCCACTTGGGATGCTCACACCCCTCGGACTCTCTTACCAGATTTCAAGCAGATCAGGAGTGCGTTTTGTCATTGTCACATGCTTCCCGGGGTTGAGCACATAGCAGTGGCTTATTTAACACACGTGTTGAATGCCATGGTTCCTGAAAGGGGGAGGTGCCAGTGCTCACATTTTGTTCTCCTTGCATGCCTCTGAGAAAGCTCTGTAGCATGTGTGTCTTCTATGTTCTAAGTTACCGAGTGCACCATGGATTTCAACATAATTTTATTAAGAAAATCAAAGCAGGGCTATTGTTTTCAGTGCTTCGTGCACTTTATTTTTGCGAGGCGGTTACATTGGACAACCAACCCATATAGCGATTCATGAACATGTCTAGTTCTGCAAATTAACTGAGGCAGGAATGGCAATGTCATTCTAAGAGTCGTGTGTCTGTGGTCCTCCAGCGAAAGGGTATGGTCTGCTGTGTGAACCCATGTCTTCGCCGGAATTTACCCGTCTGGATGGGTAGTTGGAGGGTGATTTAACCCATGTATATGCATCATTGTTTGCCATTCTTGTTGGGGACCAGGCGTACCAACCACTCCAGCTGCAGTGTCTGGGCTGAAGCTTCCTCTCATCAACCAGAAAGCTCGCTGCCAAATGTGGCTTCTAGAAGAGATCTTTTTCTTTCTATGTAAACAGGAACTGGCATGTTTTAGAAAAAAACAAATTACATAAATTTAGGAAGAGTGGAATCTTTTCTAGATGTGTTCACTTAACACAATTATTTTGCGGGGTTACATGTACAAAGCACTGTTCTGGGATCTTAGTGATGGTGGAGGTCAAGCATTGCAGTTCGGTTTTCATGAATCTTGTATAAGGGAGCTAGGGGACACTGGTGCGCACTTGTATGTCCATCCTGAGCAAGTGGAAGCGTGCCATTAACATATCCACTGGTAAGCGTGTTCTAGCAATTTCTAGAAAGTAAGTGAAGATGGAACTTTTTGTTATTGTTAATCCTCACCCAACGATTTATTTCCAGTGATATTTTAGAGTGAAAAGGAGGGAGGGGGAAAGGAGAGAAAGAGAAAAACATCAGTATGAGGGAGACACATCAATTAGTTGCCTCCTGCACATGCCCTGACCAGGGCTGGGGATCAAATCTACAATCCAGGTATGTGACCTTGGCCAGGAATCAAACCCATGACCTATCAGTGTTCGGGTTGATGATCTAACCACTGAGAAATGTCTGCCAAGGCAAAATGGGATTTTAACAGGGAAAAAAGACTTTTTCAAAATATTTAATACCAGGACAAAAAATTTAATACCAGGGTTGATTTAAAAATTGAATGCTAATAGGAGGTTCCCGTAGGCCATAAGTGCCTCTTTTGTTTGAAAAGCTATGCCTCGGGCAGGCCGTGGTTATGATTTCATAGCAGGCAAAGGAAGCGTCTGCTTGTCTTGTCCAGCTCAGCATGTAACCAGGGTGATGGTGGTTCAAAACGCATTTTGTCTACCCTATTTTCACACTTGAGAAAATACAAGCTCAAAAGTATGGTGCCTACTCACTTGTTTTGAGATTCGATCGTAAATATATTTCAATATGCCTAACCCTTTTGTATATGTGTGTATACACGTACACAAACATGTAATGATCTATGTCTAATCATGTGAATTACCCATTTAATTAATATATGTTCAGAAACCTCTGTGAAAAGAGGTTCCGAAACCTGGGAGAAGGGTCCAAAATTTACAGAAGGAAAATCTAAGGAAACCCTGAAGGAAAAAAAATCCAAGGCAGCAGGCTGCTCTGAGCTCTAGTAATTGCGTGCAGGGGGAGGCAGCAAGCCAGAAACCTGAGGGAAGAGCAGGTGTGTGCCTTCCGAAGAAAATAAGCCCGGCAGGGAGAGAGGTGGAAGCAGGCCGGCTAGGCCAGAACAGGTTTGTTAATCTCACACACACCGACAAGCCACGTTGTGATGTATTTCTTTTTCTTCCCAAAGAGAGGGGAGCTGGAGCACGAGAGGGTGAGCTTTGCCCATTGTCGGTACAGCAGGGATTAGCCCTGGCTCTCCAAGTTGGGGGCAAGTGACTGGCAGGGCAGGGGGTGGGGATGGGTGGTGCCTGGGGGCCTTGAGTGACAGACAGGGGTCTGGAATGGAGGGGAAGCTAATAAAAACATAAGGAGGGCCAAGACCGGTTTGGCTCAGTGAATAGAGCATCGGCCTGCAGACTGAAAGGTCCTAGGTTCGATTCCGGTCCAGGGCATGTACCTTGCTTGCGGGCACATCTCCACTATGGGGCGCGCAGGAGGCGGCTGATCGATGTCTCTCTCTCATCGATGTTTCTGACTTTCTATCTCTCTCCCTTCCTCTCTGTGAAAAATGAATAAAATATATATTTAAAAAAAACATAAGGAGGAAGTGAAGTAGCAGGGATGAAGTGGGAGGAGTCAGTTGTCAGAAGAACAAGAGATGCTGGTCGGAAAGATGAAGTTAGTGCTCCCAAGTTCAGGGGTGAAGTGGGTCTGAAAGAGGGGCTTCCATTGGAGATGAATTACATACCTGCATGGCTGTCACAGGCTCAGGAACATGGCAAGATCTGAAGTGGGGTCAGGTTGGTATGTTCTGGAAGCCAGCGTCCTCTCAGCTGGACGTCAGCGTTCTGGGAGTTGATGACATCCAGTGACAAGGAAGGTTCAGAAATCAGCGTGGTAGCAGGCCATTCAGCGAGAACATTCTGGATATTGGGAGTTGATCACCGTGGCTCAAGAATACCCGGAGGGCACTGTCCGCTGACTGTAGAAGCGGAAGCCTCTGTTGGAGGAGAAATCCCAGTTGCGTCTGGTCCACCAAGCTGTGGGCAGGAGGCCTGGGACTTCCCAGCCCTGTACGGCTTGGACACGGCCTATTGCTCTGAGTTTTACACACCAGGCGCCTTTCCTGGGAAGGGCTGGGGGCTAAATTGGGGGAGCTGGAGCACAGGGCCCAGTGGGGAGGGCCGGCCCCGGGTTTCAGAGAGACTCAGGGAGATAAATGGCTGTTGAGCAGCTTGAGGCAAAGATTAAGTAAACATTTCGATGCCAAACATCAACTAAGTGCTCAGGGAAGGGTGGATATCTCTCCTGAGACCAACTTACCCACAAGGAAATTAATTTTTCTTTCGATTTGCGCAGGCATCAGAACTGCGAAAGCCCTGGGGTTACAATTTAGCAGAAAACAAGCTTCCAGGCCCTGATTGCTTTGTGAGGTGTCTGGCCCTCATGCCGACCAAAATAAAGCATTTGAAAAAAGATTGCTTGCCGAAACCGGTTTGGCTCAGTGGATAGAGCGTCGGCTTGCAGACTGAAGGGTCCCAGGTTCGATTCCGGTCAGGGGCATGTACCTTGGTTGCGGGCACATTCCCCAGTGGCGGGTGTGCAGGAGGGAGCTGATCGATGTTTCTCTCTCATCGATGTTTCTAACTTGGTTGTGGAAAATGGGTGCTTATATGCATGGATTCCCTGATGAGAGAGGGTGGTGTGTGTGCGTGAGCACCTGTGTGCCTAGTCACTACGTGCCTAATCCGGCCAGGCCCTTTTCTAGGTAGCAGTTCACTATGGTAACGAGGCCAGAGATGGTTCTTGCCCGCGCATTGCTTTGGGGCCAGACACACTAGGACCCCTCTGCTTACTTGCCCTGTGACTTTGAGCAAGTACACCCTTCCCTGGGTCTCGGTTTCGGCCTCTGCAAAGTGGCTCAGTGAGGCCTCCCTCGCCCTGGTATGCAGATTTAAAGGAGCCACCATACCCGAGGCCCCTGGTTCTTGCCTGGCATTTGAGAGACACTCAGCAAACACACACGCTTCTTTCCCTCCCCTGAGACAACTCAGTGGGGAGCCTTGGCGGCAAACAGGTCACGCTCGGTAGCTCTGCGGGAGTAAGGAAGTAAGGACCCCCTCAAAAAGCACATCAGGCCCTGGCTGGTTTGGCTCAGTGGTTAGAGCGTTGGCCTGCGGACTGAAAGGTCCCAGGTTCAGTTCCGGTTGAGGGCGTGTACCTTGGTTGCAGGCACATCCTCCATAGGGGGCGTGCAGGAGGCAGCTGATGGATGTTTCTCTCTCATCGATGTTTCTAACTCTCTATCCTCTCTTTCTCTCTGTAAAAAATCAATCAAATATATATATATATATATATTTTTTTTTAAAAAGCACATCAGGAGGCCTCTCGGGGGTGGAAGCCTGAGCAGCCTTCCCCAGAGGCAGCAAGAGTCAGGGGAGGGGGAACTTGGGGAGGCCGGGGACTGAGGGAGGACGGTCGCTGTCTAGAGCCCAGAATCCCACTGGGCCACTACCTTGTCTGCATTATCTGCTGGCCTCCTTTCCTCAGTGTGTCTCACCTCCTCTCTTTCCTTCTTTCCACTCACACTCAGAATGACTCTCACCCCCCGCAGCGAGAACCGCAGCAGTGACAGGGTGGGGTCCCCCCCCTCCGGCCAGAGGCGCATGGCTGCTCCTGCCAGCGCTGGCCAGACCTGGGCGAGGAAACAGTAGGATGTGGTGACACCTCACACGCTAATTGGTTCCCAGCGTGCTTGGTCCATGGCGCCCCCACAAACTTTCCTCAGCGCCCCCCTCCTCCAGGCACCTTTGAGCAGGAGAGCTGGGATGTCATCATCCTTCTGCCTTCCGGGGTGCGGGCTGGTGGTGCTCTGAGGCAAGGCCTGCTCCCACGCACGCCTGCAGAGTCTGCGCGAAGCACGGAAATTTGGAGGAGAAGGAGCGGGCAGTGTCCCATCACCTTCCGCCGTGTCTTCACCCGCTATAAATAGCCACGCTGGTTTGTGCTCAGCCCAACAAGGACGCGGGCAGGGGGGCGCTGCCAGGACAAGCACTCTTCCCACTCCTCGCACTCCCGCCCGGTCAGGTTGTCCCGCGTTCCCATGGCAAGTTTGCCGTAAAAAATGTCCGTGGTTCCTGGGGCGTGCGTGGCCATCCAGTAGGGATACGGGGACTCCACAGAGATCGGCAGGGCGTTTGGATGCGGATTTCTGGGGAAGGGGAAGGAGGCTGAGGAGGGAAGGGAACTGGCTCCTGCTGCTACAATGCTGTCCTTTCCTATGGAAGGATTCAGCCTCCCCAGGTGGCCACTTCCCTGTGCAGAGCATCTCCAAAGGATTGGCTTCGCGTCTGTTTCTGCACAGACAGAGCCCTCTTTTAGTCGTTTATTAAAGAGAGACAAAAATCTCTAGAATCATAAAACATATACCTGTGGATGCTCCTTTCGATTGTTGCATCCCAAGTGTGGTGGGCAAAGAGACGCCTGGGTTGCCGAGACCGGTTTGCTCAGTGGATAGAGTGTTGGCTTGCGGACTGAAAAGGTCCCAGGTTCGATTCCGGTTGGGGGCATGTACCTTGGTTGCGGGCACATCTCCACAGTGGGGTGTGTAGGAGGCGGCTGATCGATGTCTCTCTCTCATCAATGTTTCTGACTTTCTATCTCTCTCGCTTCCTCTCTGTAAAAAATCAATAAAATATATTAAAAAAAAAAAGATACGCCAGGGCATCAGAAAACTTTCATCTGCTTTCAGCTCTGCCACCTATTAGTCCTGTGGCCTTGGGCACATCATGCCCACCCTTGGCGCACAGGACCCTTGTCTGTAATGAAATGAGGGCTGGAGCTGAGTTATCCGTATTCAGTACAGTGGTACCTTGAGATACGAGTGCCCTAACATACAAGGTTTTTGAGATACGAGCCGTCGAGCGAGCAATTTTTGCTTTGAAATATGAGCAACAGTTGAGATAGGAGTCATCGCATTGATTGGCCGGCTGCACACGACCCACCAGTTTGCCGTGACTGGAGTGTCTCATAGTTTCCCATGCCTCAAGGTTACGGAACGAATTAAACTCGTATCTCGAGGCACCACTGTGTTAGTAGTCAGAGCCCAAGTCTGAGATGTGATGAGCGGGCAGCCGGGAAAGCTGTTGGCCTCTCACCCTCAGTGGACAAGGGAAGTGAATTACAGGACCTGGTGGTGCTGCATCTGATGAGGGTGATAAAACAAGGCTGTGGAGTTGGAGCAAGAAAGAGACAGGGCAACCCAAGCCCTTTCTCAAGGCTTCGCGTATTTGACCTCTGCCATCGTCCACCTGAGTGGATAACCCACGGGTGGGGGTAAAAGCTGGAGAAACAGAGGATTCTCCGTGTGCACCACAGTGATTTCCTGAGTGCAGGGGATGGGGCTTTTCTATTTCTTTTCCTTCTCTTTCCAGATCTTCCCCCTATAATAATTTTTAGACCATTAAAGCCCAAACATTTACATTAGAGCAGCGGTTCTCAACCTTCCTAAGGCCGCAACCCTTGCATACAGTTCCTCATGTGGTGGTGACCCCCAACCATGAAATTTTGCTACTGTTATGCATTGTGATGTAAATGTCTGCATTTTCCGATGGTCTTAGGCGACCCCTGTGAAAGGGTCGTTCGACCCCCAAAGGGGTCGCGACCCACAGGTTGAGAACCACTGCATTAGAGCAGCAGGGCCTTCTGATGGCAGGAAGAGAGCACTTCCAACAAGAGTCACCACTGGGACTTGGGACCTTTTTTGTTCGCTGGGAATGAGTGTGTTCGCTCTTTTCCCTCCATCACCCCTCCCCTGTGGAGGGGCCGCAGGGTCGTCTGGGTAGTTTTTTGTCGCTGCGAATTTATTTATTGACTCGTTTCCTTGCCTTGGCTTCCTGTGCGCTCCGACACCTTCTCCAGGCCACATGTCTTGGCTTAACTGTCCCAACTTGGGCTAAATTGGGCCAGGCTACTGGCTGAGCTCATGTTCTCAGGGGATGCAGATGGCGCACCTTCCGCGTTTCTGACTGTGCACATACCCCAGCTCATGTTCAAGTCTAAGTGGGAAGAGCAGGCCTTCGGGCTGGGTTCGGGGTGTGCTTTTTTTTAGGTGTGTGATTTTTGTCTAGCGCTGGTACTTTTTAACTTGGGGAGCAAAGGCAATTGGCACAGCTGGCCATGAGAAGTGATGACAGGTTACCTGGCATCCTTGATGATTGGCAATCATCCTTGATTGGCATCCAGGAGGCCAATTGAAGCAGCTTTGAGAAGGGGTCAAGAGCTTGGCCCTGGAGTTCAAGTTCGTAGGTTCAAAGCCAGACCTCGCTGCTCTACTATTTTTATAACCTTTTGTCAGCAAGTGGCTTAATCTTACTGAGCCATGGTTTCCTGATCCGCGTGGTGAAAAATCAGGGGATCACAGCTAAGGCTCTCCGGGGAGGAGACTCTGAGGCAGCATTTCGCAGGCAGGATCTGTTTTAGGGTGCCGCGCTCCCTGAAGGAAGAAGGAAACAGTGTCGGGCAGAGAGAGATGTCGGGTTGGAATACTGGCTCACCAACTCCACGGGGGAGCGTTGGAGCTAAAATGGTTCTTCCAAATTATTCCGTTTTGCACTGAAATGGGCAAGGCTTTATCGCGTGTGTGGTAGTCTCTCCTGGAAAAGGTTGGCCTCAGTCAAGGAGGCTCTCTAAAGCCGGGGTGGTCCCTGGAGGAGCCAACAGCATTCCTACGAGCAGGATGAGGCAGAGTAGACATGTCAAGACGTGGTTCCCATGATTGAATCACGTATGAAAGGGGCAATCCTCGTGCCTGGCTCATGGTAAGCCATCCGTTAGCAGTAGTTGCTGTCATTTATCTGGGACTGGAGGTTTCACTCCATCCTGCTGGGTGTCCCTGGGCTAGTGAGCTCATCATCTGTGATTTAGGCTCTTGTCCAGTAAAGCAAGGAGACTCTTACCTGCCCGTTGCCTCTCTAACTCATGCGTTTTAAGTGGCCATCACCAAAACTGCTGCGAAAAATACAAGAGAATAACATGGTTATCTTTGGGTGTAGGTGCTATGCCTGCTTTCTTGTATTTTCTCCTTTTACTTAACAGCAGTGGAGAGAGAAACTCACCACCCAAAAACCCTCATAAGAACGAGTGACTTACAAAAGGATGGGCTTTTTTTGTTGTTGTTGTTGTTCAATTTAGTAACATCCTTCTTGGCAAAATGGTGTCTGTGTGTTAGGCAGACTGGAGGAGAGCAAGGACCATTGAGGACTGAAAGCTCATTGGGCATCCGCCGCTCCACACGCATGCTTTGGAGAATTTCAGAAATTCTGCTATTTTTCAGAACCAAAGCTCATTAGCATTGTTGTAAGAGGCTATAAATACAGGGAAGGCATTTACAAATAGACTTTGTAAAACGCTTCCACACCCACAGTCTGAACGCTGTCAAAACACCAGCTGCGGCTTCCCTACTTGGAAGGATCAGGCCTTTTTTAAAACTACACCTACTGTGTTTTCAAAATAGGCTTGCTTCTGGCCCTGTATGGAAGATAATTTTAGCTGGAAGCCTGGGTCTGGCTCCTGGTATGAAGGATCAGGGCTCAGCAGAGAGACAGGGGATCCCATTCTCCTTCCTGGCAGAATGTGGCTGGTACTTTAGAATCTGGGGAGGGGTCACTCGGAAGTGGCACTTGCCTATTTCTTCGGGGCGGGCCCTCATGACCTTGGCCTCTGAGTTTAGGATTTTTAACTCACCCCAGTTGAGTTCCAGGTGTGGTCCCAGGTGATCACGTGGGCATCTGTGGTGGGGGAGACTCTGAAAGGAGACCTTGTAGCAGGGACGGATAATCTCACCTTTGACCTTGGTGATTCTGTTGGGGGGAAAGGAGAAAGAGCAGAAGCTGCAAGAATTGTGCAGTCTCTAGTATTAAAAGTGAACTTTAAAAGGAAGGAGAAATTCACCTACAGTCTTTTCTCAGAGACAACTGCTATTAACAGTTTTCTTTTCCATCTTTTTTCCTGTGCGTGATTTGGTTGGTTTCACTGGTTTTACATAGGTATGATCAGAATAAATGTATATAATTTGGGGGGGAAAATGCACTTATTGTACAAATACATCATGTAGTTCCATTTTAGAAAAAAAGGCAAATGTTCACTAAATCCACCGTGTTTTTGAGCCTTCCATGTACCAAGTGCTGAAATGGATGTTAGAAATCACCCATCAGACTACCCTGGAATAACCACTAAATATTCTTTCAGCCTCTTAAGAAAATCCTTCTTCCTAATATATCAGAGGTGCACGTAGGTGTATATGCCTTCTGATGTTTTAAACTTGCCTTTGTTCCTTGACATTATAACATCATACTATCCCGTTGTCACTAGCTGTTTATAAACATTATTTCAATGGCTATATAAAAGTCTGCCAAATACCATACGTTATTCTACTGTTCTCCTATTTATGAAAGTTTTCAGTTTGTGCTCTTTTTTTTTCAGGTTTTCATTATTCATATCCCATTTGGGTGTTTTGGACTATTTCTTTAGCATTTACTCCCAGATGGAAACAGATGAACATCAAGAGGATATACATCCTCTTCTTTAAAATTACTTCTGTTTAGCCTGCACTATTCCACAAAGGCTTTGAGATAACTAAAAAAAAAAAAAAATTAGTAGAGAGTGACAGTAAAGGGGCAGTAAGGGTAGAAGAGTAATACAGCCCAAGATAAGACGAGCACAGTGCAAATAGGCAGGCAGACCTCAGAGATTCTGCATGTTTTGTTCCAGACCACCACCATAAAGCAAGTCACACAAACTTTTTGATTTCCCAGCGTGTATAAGAGTTATGTTTACAGTGGTCAGCAAACCTCGGCTCTCGAGCCACATGTGGCTCTTTGGCCCCTTGAGTGTGGCTCTTCCACAAAATACCACAGGCTGGGCGAGTCTATTTTAAAGAAGTGGCGTTAGAAGAAGTTTAAGTTTAAAAAATTTGCCTCTCTATTATGCTAAGTGAAATAAGCCAATCAGTAAAAAAAAAAATTACCACATGACATCACTCATTTATGGATAATAAAGAACATTATAAATGGATGAACAAAAAGATAGATACAGAGGCAGTAAAGCATCAAACAGACTGTCAAATTAAAGCAGGAAGGTTAGGGAGAGGTGGGGTAGATAAGAGATCAACCGAAGGACTTGTATGCAGGCATATAAGCATAAGTAATGGACGCAAAACACTGGGGAGTGAGGGCGTGCATGGGAATGGGGTGGGAGGGCAATGAGAAGATATGTACACATGGAATACATTAATAAAAGGGAAAAAAATTGGCTCTCCAAAGACATTTCAATCGTTGTACTGTTGATATTTGGCTCTGTTGACTAATGACCACTGCGGTGTAGTCTATTAAATGTACAGTTATAGCTTTGTGACTGAAAAAACAGTGTACATACCTTCATTGTAAAATACTTCCTTTTTTATTTTTTAAAAAACTAAGCCTGTTGGGAAATGGCACTTAGATGGCCTGTTGCAGAGCTGCCACAAACCTTTGATTTGTAAAAAAAACAAAACAAAAACACAAATGTCTCTGCAGCACCATAAAGCAACGCCGCATAAAACGAGGTATGCCTGTCATGTGCAGTAAGGTTCTCCACAAGTCCCTCTAGATGGGCTCTCAGTGGACTGGAAGCTTCCAGCTGTCAAATCAAAGAGGGAAATTGCCGCTCCAAGAGTCACAGTCACCAAAATGCACAAATGAACCACATGTTCCGAAGCAGCCAACTTGTTCTGCAGAACAGCAGCTTCACTGCTGTGCCAAGCTCCTTCTCTCCACCAGCACCCCCTCTGAGGGTTCCCCCCGCTGCCCACCAGCGTGTCACCTTAGACCAGCGGTCCTCAACCTGTGGGTCGCGACCCCTTTGGGGGTCGAACGACCCTTTCACAGGGGTCGCCTGAGACCATCGGAAAATGCAGATATTTACATCACGATGCATCACAGTAGCAAAATTTCATGGTTGGGGGTCACTACCACATGAGGAACTGTATGCAAGGGTCGTGGCCTTAGGAAGGTTGAGAACCACTGCCGTAGACCATCCTCCCCTTTGGCAAAAAAAAAAAAAGCAGCCTGGTGGAATTAACTGGACTTCTGTTGCCCAAATAACCTGTTTCTGTGGACAGAACACAGGTTCTTTACCTTTTAGGTCCTTGGTATGTTCCCAAAAGGACAGAACTGTCTGGCTGTGAGCGTAACGTGAGTTCAGTCTGTTAGTCTGGAGGAAGACAGCACCAAATCACTCAGGCTCCATAAATACAGAATAATATTCAGCGCCTTAAAGACTTTTACACATAAAAATGCTTACCCAAGAGGTTTGTCTCACGGACTGAAGGGGACCAGGCTCCATCCCAGGGCAGGTACCTGCCTTTCGGGCTTGATCCCCGACTCTGGTCAGGGTGCATGCAGGAGGTAATCAATTGACGTCTCTCTCTCACATCGATGTTTCTCTCTGTCTTACCCCCGCCCTTCCACTCTCTCTAAACATCGATGGGAAAATATCCTCGGGTGAGGATTAACAAAACAAAAAAATAAAATAATTAAAAATAATAAAAAGTGCTTTCCTCCTTATACTTCATTTCTAAAACATTCCATTCGCAAAGTTGCATTCCAATGAGCGGGCCCTCACAACTAACTGTTTTGAAACCAAGGCCCTTAATCGCATCGTTCCTGTTGGCCTGGGATCTGTCCGAGGGATTGTGCCCTGCGGGGCCTGAGCTCTGGTATCACGGAATGGAGGGGCAATCTGCCTCAGTAACCTGGCCTAAGAGGTCCCCCGCCACCTTGGGTATTGGGATGCGGTGGGAAATAAAGGCTCCGCCGTGACGTTCAAGCTGCTTCCTTTTCCCAAGTGCAGCAGTCCACATTGTCCTTGAACTCTGATTCAACCAAGCTCAGAATTTTCAGAAAAGGCCAGCTAGTCTCATAGCGCGCACACAGTCAGTCTAAGAGCGGCAGTTTCTCTTGGTGAACACCAAGCCATGCGGCTCAGCGCAGGTCCCCAGTTCTCGCCTCCGCTTGTCTTCGGGTGAGGGTGCTTGAGGTTGAGTCCGTCTTGTTTGTCTGGGAGCTGATGGGGGCTTACTTCCTCCCGCCGGGTATTCTCTGCCATCACAGGATATGCATGTCGCACAGCATGCTACCGCCACGCGCCTCCTGAGTGAGAAACCCCGGAGCGGTCCCTGTCAGCTCCCTCCCTCACCTCCGGGTTCATAGCTCTGCTCCAGCTTCCCTCTGCCTCTCACTCCCTCCGGGACAAACCGAACCCCGGGGTACGCAGCCAGCAGTCTGACCTTTGCCAGCATTTCTCCTCTTACTGCTCTGGAGACCTCAGCGTTAGCCTTGGGGCCTCTGACCACCCTGGGTCCTTGCTCAATCATGTGTCTCACTTGATATCCTCCAAGGCCCAACTGTAATGCCACCTCCTCCGTGTGCCCTGGGGTTGCCATGCACATCCCCTGCACTGAATCCATCCTCTGCAAAGGGCTTCCATGTGCCTGTATCTGACACGGCCAGCCTATAACACAGCGGTTCTCAACCTGTGGGTCGCGACCCCTTTGCGGGTCAAACGACCCTTTCACAGAGGTCGCCTAAGACCATCGGAAAATGCAGATATTTACATCACGATGCATCACAGTAGCAAAATGTCATGGTTGGGGGTCACCACCACTTGAGGAACTGTATGCAAGGGTCGCAGCCTTAGGAAGGTCGAGAACCACTGCTCTAACATGTAGGCTTGTGGTTGTCTGTCTGTCTCTTTCCGCCACTGAGACCATAAGCCCCTCCAGAGCAGGCACCACCTGGTTTGGCTCTCCCAGGACCCCCACCTGCTCCTCACTGTGCGGTTTGGCCTCGGGCCAGGGGGACTGCCGGAAGCCATAAGATGGACGGTTTCTGGTGCTTTCCAGGGAACAACTGCTGGGCTTTTCTCCCTCGCATTTTACGGGCAACAGTTTTTTTCTCTTCCTGATTCCACTGCCATCGCAGACCTTTGCTAATCTCCCTCGGGAGCTGCCCTTTTGGTGGAATGCGGAGGAACCTTCCGCTCGGGCACGAATGAGCCGACTCTCTCCTCCTCTTGCAGGCCCGTGCCTCTGCCCGAGGGCCGCTCCTTGCCCAGATACAGAGGGAAGTCGCCCGCGTCCCGATGGGCAGGGGGGCACCCACCCAAGAGCTGTCTAATTTTACAGCCCGTCCCGGGCGCCAGCTCGCAGGCTGCCAGATCTCAACTTGACACCTTGCGCCTGTCAACAGCCTGCCTGATGCCCCAGCCCCAGGCCAGGAACCTTCTCCTCAAGGTTAAAAGTAGTTGACCTTTGACAAGCGGCATTGGCTACATTCCTTAGTCCTTAAAAGGGAAGCTCCCGTTACTGTTTGCCGCTGCTTGCTTGGCCCGGAGACAGGGGCAGGGCCTGGGTTGTACCCTGTGTACCAGCAGGAGGGTTTGCGGCTAAAGGTGCATTGCTGAACCGTCACTATTAAAATAGCCATCTTTGAAAATGTGTGCCGGAGAGGGGGGCCTGCAGCCTGTGGGTCGCTTTGCACCGAGGCCCGGGCGGCTGGACACCTCCTCGCCGGCTCCTACCGGCTTCCTCACAGGCGACAGTGCCACCCGCCCCCCACACACGGCGCGCTCCTTAACCCGCGTGCGGCGAGGAAGCTGACAAAAGCACTAAATGCCTGGACTTGTGTTTTGAATGTAGGGGTGACGGTGCAAAGATCGACTTGGTCGGCAGTTCGCTCTCCGGCATCCTGGACAAGGATCTCTCGGACCGCAGCAATGACATCGGTGAGTAAGGAGAACGTTCTTGCTTTTCTTTGCACGCTTTTGAAGGAAGCGGAGAGTTCGGGTTTCCCCTTCCCGCGATCCGGGGAGACCTGGCGTAGCTATTTAAACGCAAGGCGAACCGCCCTGCTTGGTGTTAGGTGTTGCAGTCTTGTAAACAAGAGAAGCAATGGTGATTCCCACATTAAAACATGATTGGGATTATGACTCTCTCTCTCTCTCTGGCCTTACAAAGTCCTTGCAGGGTCCAAAGAAATGATGGGTAAACCTTTTTGTACAAGTGTGCATGAGCACTTCCATTCCTATTTCCCAGTGATTTGTGCTTTTAATATAACGAGGTCAGTGGGTGAGAATGCAGAATGGCAGAGTTCGTGGCGAAGCCAGTGCTAAGTGTTTTGACTTTGAATTTAAAAGGAGCTTGGGTGTAAATATTGCCACTTAGTTCAGAGCAGGAGTGAATTTTCCCAAGGTCAGGATACCACCGTGGGAGGAGTGGGAAGGAAGCTAGAGTCTCTGTGGGTGAAAGAGTCGGAGGGTCTTTTGAGAAATATGCATGGGTGGGTCTGAGGTCACGTATGTGCTGGTTGAGGCCACTGTTGGCCTCGCTTGGGTGACAGCCTTGTTAAGAAGTTCAAATTCAAAGACTGATCTGTTTTAGCTTTACATCTCTTATTTATACCTGTCATGGTCATCAGTTAGCACTCTCTCATATTCTAGAGCAGAGCGGGGGCTACATTATGGCATTTGCCTTTTTTAAATTAAAATTTTCATTTCCAAATAAGTATAGATTTTGCAAACAGTTATAAGAAATAATGCAGATCCATATACTCTTTACCCAGTTCCCCCCCATGATAACATCTTATGAAATTGTAGTGCATAATCACACCCCAGATACTGACGTTAATATAGTCCACCAGGTTCCCCAGTTTTATTGGTACTTGTGTGTGTGTATCTTTAGTTGTATGTAGCTTTGTCACATGTAGATTAGTGTATCTACCACTACAGTCAAGATACAGAACCTTCGCTTGCCAGTAGGATCTCTCTGTTCCTTTTTTTTTAACCACACCACCTCCCCTTCACCCCTCCTCTTCGCTAACCTCTGGCAGCCACTATCAGGGATTGATTGGAGCTGGAAGATTTATTGCATCATTTGCTGGGGCTGCTCCATTTAGAAACAAATGCCTGATAGCTGGCGAGCCCTGTCAGAGGCACCAGAGCGCCTCACAGCACACACGTTCTCATCACCTGAGGTCGCTCCCCTGCTGGGTGCCATTTTCCTCGGAACCTGCAAAAGGAGTTGCATCTTCCAAACTTGTGACCTACAGCCTCTGAGCTGATCTGTGAGGACTTGGGGGGAGGATGTGTCAGTGTCACTGTAGACACCAAAAGTACTGTCTTGTCTCCGGAAACTGTTCTGTATCCTGGGTCAGCTTTGGAGAAACTCAGTCAGGAAGGATGACCCAGAGCTTCTGACAGTTGGGGCTGACAAAATAATAACAGAAACTGGCCTGCTGTAGCATTTGACCTGGCAGGGTGGACACAGTGTCAGTGAAGGTACTGTGTCAGTGAAGGTACTGTTGTGTGTGGGGACTCCCACCAGAAAGGAGGTGTTCTCCCACCTCCAGAATATACAGGGCTGTGCCTTGCTTGTGAAGAACATCGGTCTTAGATCTTTGTTTCCTTTGAATCTGGAGATGACTAAGGTGGCTATCGCCAAAATACGAATGTCATGTTTTGCAGTCTAATAAGCTAGTTTGAAATGTTGAAGGCATTGATGGAAGGGGTTAGTCTATGACAGCTTTTCATACTGTGGAAGCTAAGCACCCACTGTATGTATTAGGCCAGCGGTTCTCAACCTGTGGGTCGAGAACAGCTAGCAGGGTCTCCTACGACCACCAGAAAACACAGATATTTACATTAAGATTCCTAACAGTAGCAAATGACAGTTATGAAGTAGCGACAAAAATAATTTTATGGGTGGGGGTCACCACAACATAAAGAACTGTATTAAAGGGTTGCGGCATTAGGAAGGTTGAGAACCACTGTATTAGGCAGTCCCTAAAAAGATAATGAGGTTTAGTTTGCTCTTATTTTTACAAGAAGACTACCAGAAACTGTAATTCATCAAGCTAATAATTTAGCATATATGTTATTGACATTGTGAGAAATGGTAATTGGCCATTATGAAATCAACCACTATATACTCGAATGCCTACTCCTCAAGAGCAAGGCTGAATGGCTACCTCGCACACAGGCCCTGCTTTCCAGGATGTTGGGGTCTCTTTGGGCCCCTAAGACAGCCAATAAAAAGTGAAGGAACAATGATGGTCTGTAGAAATGATGACTGAGTGCTAGAAAGCAATGGTGCTCAGAGTTGGGGGTGCTCCTTGAGACCCAGGGTGCAAGGGCGGGCGCTATTAAGGGGGACAGACTCACCTGGGTTCAGAAGTCAGATTTGCTTGGGTAGAGGCAGAGATGCGCAGGGAAATCACACGGGGACTGCTGATAGCTGAGCATGGATCTGGCCTGGCTTCAGTAGAGGGTTTATTCTGGTATGGGGGGAGGGGAAGAGGGGGCTGGAAGTGGCAGTCAGGACTGGATTGAGTTAGAGAGGGATGGATTTGCAATGGACTCTGCAGGCAGTGGGAGCCATTGATGGTTGACACTGAAGTGACATGATCAGGTCAAAAAATTCAGGTATCACTGTTGGAGCTTTTGGGACAAGTGAGATGAAGAAAATATGGGTGTCAGGAGTCAGGTTGTTTGATAGTTCCGATGAGAGGCAGTCAGAGAGAGCCCGGATTAAACTGCTCACAAAAGAATTATGAAAGAAGGGGTCGATGAAAAAGCAGCAATGCGAGAGCATTAGGGCTTGGCCTTTGTGACAGATTGGATTTTGGGGTTGAGGGAATGATTTGTTAGTTCCGAGGTTTTAAAGTTAGGTGGCTGGGGAAACCCTGAGTGAGGTAGAAATAAGCATGTCTGGTGGGAAAACTGGTTTGGGGGAAATGTGATGAGTTCATTTAAGCATGTTGATTTGAGCTTTGGTCAGACACCCCCGTGTCAGTGCTGGAGGAAGGCTGAAAACGGAGGGCGGAGGCTGGGGAGGCAGGCAGGGTGGCAGACATTAGGACCTTCCCTGAGACAAGAACACAGAGCTGAAGTCTACACACCTGGGTTTGAGCGCTGCGGATTCCGCTGCTGCTTGGCTGGGTGGCCTATAAATTAGACTCTGAGCTTCTTCATCCGTAAAGAAGACTAAATCTCTGCCAACTTCCTCATC
Organism: Lasiurus borealis; assembly: GCA_004026805.1. NCBI lineage: Eukaryota > Metazoa > Chordata > Mammalia > Chiroptera > Vespertilionidae > Lasiurus > Lasiurus borealis. The sequence goes on from PVJN01027911.1 coordinate 17,800, forward strand.
TTGTCTTACAGAATTATATAAAATCACTGGGTGGGCTGCAAAAAGATAGAGGTGCTTATTTCTTTTGTTTTTTAAATATATATTGTTCCGTTTATTACAGATGCTCCCCTTTTTCCCCCCATAGCTCCCCTCCACCTGATTTCCCACCGCCCCACCCCATGCGCTTACCCACTACCACTATCCTCATCCATAGGTGTAAGATTTTTGTCCAATCTCTTCCCGCACCCCTCACACCCCCTCCGCCCCCCCCCCAGAATTGTCAGTCCATTCCCTTTCTATGCCCCTGATTCTATTATATTCACCTGTTTATTCTGTTCATCAGATTTTTTATTTACTTGATTTTTAGATTCACTTATTGACAGATATGTATTTGTTGTTTATAATTTTTATCTTTACCATTTTCTTCTTCTTCCTCTTCTGAAAGAGTACCTTTCAGCATTTCATATAATACTGGTTTGGAGTTGATGAACTCCTTTAGCTTTTTCTTATCTGTGAAGCTCTTTATCTGCCCTTCCATTCTGAATGATAGCTTTGCTGGGTAATCTTGGTTGTAGGTTCTTGGTTCATCACTTTGAATATTTCCTGCCACTCCCTTCTGGCTTCCATAGTTTTTGTTGAGAAATCAGTTGACAGTCATATGGGTAACTAACTGTTTTTCTCTTGCTGCTTTTAAGATTCTCTTTTTGTTTTTGCCCTTGGCATTTTAATTATGATTTGTCTTGGAGTGGTCCTCTTTGGATTCCTTTTGTTTGGGGTTCTCTGCGCTTCCTGGACTTGTAAATCCATTTCTTTCACCAGATGGGGGAAGTTTTTGGTCACTATTTCTTCAAATAGGTTTTCAGTATCTTGCTCTCTCTCTCTTCTTCTGGCACCCCCATAATTCTGATGTTGGTATGCTTGAAGTTGTCCCAGAGGCTCCTTACACTATCTTCACATTTTTGGACTCTTTTTTATTTTTATTTTTCTGGTTGGGTATTTTTTGCTTCCTCATATTTCAAATCTTTGGTTTGATTCTTGGGGTCCTCTAGCCTGCTGTTGGATTTCTTTATATTATTCTTTATTTCAGACAGTGCATGCTTAATTTCTGACTGTTTTTTTTTTCCTTTTTTTTTTTTTGGCATTCTCATTAAGATCTTTGAAGGTCTCACTAAGTTTCCCAGTGGTTTGTAGAAGATTCTTGAGTAACCTTATAACTGTGGTTTTGAACTCTATGTCCAGTCATTTGCTTTCCTCCATTTATTTCATTTGTGACATGTTTCTTTGTCTCCACATTTTGGCTGCTTCCCTGTGTTGATGGAGTGGCTTTGTGTGATAGTTGTCCTTTATGGCACAGTAGCTCTGCCTCCCCAATCACCTGAGGTGGACACTCTTAGTGCACCCTTTTGTGAGCTGGCCACACAGTCTTGTTGTAGTTAAGCCTTGATTGCTATTGGTACACTGGGAGGAATTGGCCTCCAGGCCAATTGACTGTGAGGATTAGCTGTGTCTATAATGGAAGAACTGCTGTGCTGGAAACACCCCTATGGGGCAGGACTTGCTTCAGTAGGGCTTTGGTGCTCACCAAGTCTGCCTCTTGAGTGTGTCACTTATGTATGTGAGGAGTTGAAATCTGGTGTCATCTCACACTGACCTCTAGGTACACTGGTTCCTGGATCTCCAAGGAGGTGCAAGTCAGCTATTGTCTGAGGCCACCCAGCAGGCACTACAGGGAGATCTGCAGATTTCTCCTCTTTGCTTGGAGTTTGGAAGTTTTGGAGTTGTCTGACCCAGTTGCAATTTGTTAGGTTAAGCTGCTAAAGGGCAGGCCATTCATATGCAAAAGCCATTGCACACAGCTCAGTGAGATTGTAAATTGGGCAGGGTGGAGTCTCGGAATCAGTGATGACTGCCAGTCAGCCCTCTCTTCCGTCTTCTGTTCTGTGTCCCATGTCCCGCGTCCCATGCCCCAGTGCAGTAAACAATGATTCCTTTGCACACCTCTGCGAGAAGGCCACCCTCTCTTTCCGACCCGATGGCCACAGTCTAGTTTCTTCCTGTATGAGTCTGGGTCCCCAGAATCTCGCCGGAAACTGGAGTTCAGAGCTGTTGGGAACTTGTAACTCCCTCGCAATTGAAAACACACACACACACACACACACACACACACACACACACACACACACACAATGTACACCAGCCTGATTCATGCGCATCTCCGCACCTCTGCCTTTCTGAACCTCTGCACATCCTACCAGGTCTCAATGCACTTTTTTCTTTCCTTCTAGTTGTAGAACTTCCACTGTGCCAGCTTTCTGGTGGTTCTGGGGGATAGTCATTTTGTCTTTTAGTTGTAGTTTTGGTGTGGTTGTGAGAGGCAGCACATACCGGTGTTTACCTTATGCCACCATCTTGGTTCCCCCCAAGATGCTTATTTCTAGTGTTTGTATAAAGCCAACAAGAAAAATACAATTCTTAGAGAAAAAAAGAACCTAGAGCTGAAGATCAAATCCTGTTGTGAGAAGCCCACATGTATGTAAAGGAAAAGTGGAATCTTGCAACATCACAGGAGCCAATAACAGCTTTGTTGAGGTATAAGTTATATACTGTATACAAAGGGAGGAGAGGATTTGAGCAAAATGTCTCTAGGCCCAAAGGCAGAGGTGCTCTCTAGGAGAATAGGACATTGCAGAGTGACTGGCTGTCTTCAGGGCTGCTTTTGTGTCCCTGCTTCTATGGCATGTGTTTATTGCTTTGAATCGAGAAGGAAATTACTTGTACCAGAACGTTTTGTTAGTGCTTCAGACAATTGAAGCTGTCCAAATGTGGGCTGCAGCGAACAGCAGAACGCAGTCCTGAAAGCCATTCGTAGTGTTCAGTGTTCGCTATAAATAAATGTGTTCCTCTTAATAAAGCTATAATTTTAAATTATTATGATATGAAATTAGAGAACATGGCTTTTTCAGACCTCGTGAGGGTAGCTATCAGCATCTGTCAGCCCACAATAATTTAGAATGGAATCGGTTGGTCCCAAACTAAGTTGTTGATGTCAGTTTGAGATATTGTTTGTATCAAACTACACAGCTATATTTCAGGGAACATAATAGAAAACATAGACGAGCTCCAACACAGGCCTGTGCATGAATAGAAGCGAAAATTAAATTGTCCGGTTTTCTCTTGCTGATGGAAGACTCTGTGTTCCAATTGAATAGGAGATTATAAGCCTCGAAGTCAAGTGCCATAACATTTACTTTTATTGTGCCATATATTGCATTTCCCACGGCGCGGCGGGATTTATTGTTACGCTTCAATACTGCGGAGATTTCCCATTTCTTTTCCACTAAAAGCACAGGGCAGCCAGCGTCCAGGTGGGAAGCAGCCTAGGAAGGAAGTTTCACCTAATTGACTTATAGAAAAACCTTCTTATTCTTCTTCAGTTGCCTGCCTTCTCTGTTCTACCTTGTTTTTTCCCATTCTGTTTGCGTCTTAGCAAACTGTTCCCACTTCCATCTCTTCAAATGGACACCACCCCCTTTTCCCTTGAGGAAGGAGAGGATTTCCCCTCCATCTTCCCCTCCCCGCCTACAGACCCACACTCCACTGGGTAGTCAGCTTGGGGGCCAAGTTCAAATGCTTTAAAGCCAGTGGACTTAGGACGAGGATCTGGTGTGAAAGCTCTGAAGACTAACTTTACCTTGCCCTCGGTCTCTCCCAAAGGCCTCTAGGCCTCTCACGAGCCACAGTTTGCCAACCACCTCCCTAGGAGATGTATCGGTAAACAATGCTATGAGAGATGTCTGAGGTTTTGCTTCCCGTGGTTTCTTCTAAGATTTTTATGGTTTCATGACTTACATTTAGGTATTTTATCCATTTTGAGTTTGTTCTTGTACATGGTATAAGTTGGTGGCCTAGTTTCACTTTTTGTCAAATGCTTTTTCTGCATCTATTGGTATGATCATGTAATTTTGTCTATCAGTTCGTTCGTGTGATGTATCACCTTTATTGACTTGTGAATATTGTACCAGCCTTGCATCCCTGGAATAAATCCCACTAGGTCATGGTGTATGATCTTTTTCATATGTTGCTGGATCCGATTGGCTAATATTTTGTTGAGAATTTTAGCATCTATGTTTATCAGGGATTTTGCCCTGTGATTCTCTTTCTTTGTAGTGTCTTTATCTGGTTTTGGAATTAGGCTAATGCTGGCCTCATAAAAAATAAATAGCATCATGTTTTAGATGTGTTAAGAAAGCTCTCTAAAAGCAAGTGGAGGAATCCTTTTGTAATACAAATAGGTTCTCTTAAGCTGTTAAATAAGGACATTGTTTTACAAAGACGTTTTTATGGAGTTTAGAGAGAGGGGAGGAGAAACATCAATTTGTTGTTCCACTTATTTATGCATTTATTGATCAATTCTTTTCTGTGCCCTGACCCACATCAAACTAGTGACTTTGGTATGTCTGGACAGTGTTTGAATCAACTAAGCTGCCTGCCAGGACTGCAAAGTTTTCATAAATTGAGGACCAGCCAGTGTGGCTCAGTGGCTGACCAGGAGATTATGGTTCCATTCCCCTGATCAGGGCACTGCCCAGGTTGTGGACTTGATCCCCAGTGGGGGGCATGTTAGAGGCAGTGGATCAATGATTCTCATCATTGATGTTTCTCTTTCTCCCTCTGCTCTCCTCTCTGAAATCAATAAAAATTTATTTTTTTAATTGAGACCCAGCTGGACATTGATAAGTATGATTACAGCTGTAGTTATAGAATATTCTCAAAATGCTTGGAAGACTTAGGAGTGTTTGCTAAGAATATTTGTAAGTAGAACCTATCTTTATAATCCTGATTCCTCTTTTAGGTACCATTTGCAGATAGTTGCTTCTGAAGAAGGTAGCTGTGAATATAATGTCCTAGTGTGAGAACCATTCCCCCAGTACAGTTCCAAGTGAATGCTCCCTTTCTTCATCTGCCTTCTGCTATCCTCCCGAGGTTATAGTGGGTGAAATAATAGCAGCCAGAGCGAGCAAGGGGGAGGAAAGAAGGAACTAACAGTGATTGGGGTGCCACCTAGACATCTTGTATGTTTTGAGTATTCTCATCATCACCAGCGCTGTAAAGGAGGCGTAACAACTCGCATTTTCATAGGGAAGGGACAGGAGATAGAGAAAGCCAGGTATGCCAAAACCGGTTTGGCTCAGTTGGACAGAGCGTCGGCCTGTGGACTGAAGGGTCCCAGGTTCGATTCCAGTCAAGGACACGTACCTCGGTTGCAGGCACATCCCCAGTAGGGGGTGTGCAAGAGGCAGCTGATCGATATTTCTAGCTCTCTCTCTCTCTCTCCCTTCCTCTCTGTAAAAAAATCAATAAAATATATTTAAAAAACAAAAAGAGAGCCAGGTAATTTGGGCAAGATTAACTGGCTAGTGAGTAGCAGAGTTTTATTTGAACCCAGGTCTCCCTGCCCCCCCTGGGCCAGATACTTCAGTGCATGAAGTTGGTCTGCATCAGCGGCTCTCAACCACTGTCCCCAGGCGATGTTTGGTGATGTCTGGAGATATTTCTGGTTCTCACAGCGTGGAGGTGGGGGTGGGAGTTAGCATGCCACTGGCATCTAGTGGGTAGGAACCAAGGACACTACTGAACATTCCACAGTGCATAGGACAACAGCACCACGGTTGAGAAAGCCTGGCTGGTGTCAGGAATCTGGTGGTGAATTGGGAACTGCTGGGCCAAGGACAGTGTCCCCTCAAGCGCAGGCCTGTGGCCCATCTCATTCCCGAGAACATCTATGACACAATTTGAAATAGCTTCAGAGCTTTTTGCAACTGATGACTTTATATGCAAAAGAGTAAGTACATTTGAAGAATTGAATATCAACCAAGAAGGTCTTCGTGACCTTTGAGAGAGTGCTCTTCCTCAGGCTCATGGCAAATCACTCGCTCTAGAAAAATTGATATAATTTGAGTCTGATTTTTACATGGGAGGATTTTTATATTTGGGTTTAGACACTCCCAAGATTTAATATCCAGTATTTAAATGAGTATTAAATAAAAAAACAATAAACATGAAATTTAATTAATGCTATATTATAAATTTATGCTCTGTATACTGAAGCTTTTCATGATATATATATATAGAAAGCCATTTAATAGTGACTATTACCACAAAATTTTTCTTATGGCACCAAATCTCTCTACATCTCTATAAACAAGTGATTGAATTCAAAAGCTATTTTGACATTTTTTGCCTCTTCTCATAGGAAATCATTTCTTGGAGTCCTTGGACAGATTTGCAGGGAAGACTTAGATCCCTGGCTTTGAGCTATTGGCTTTTCTGTTCATTTTTATATTTTAAATTTCCCCTTTGATCCTTGTAGCATTTTAGGTCAGTTAAGTGAAGCCTCGGGTTTAATGGGACAGCATATACTGTATCCTGCCTGCCTTAAAGAACCTCCAGGAGTGACATTTGGAGTGTTCCAGATAGATTACTGGCTGACTGTGTGTGTGAGTGAGCCATGATTCTCGGCTCTCTTGGGGCTCGCTGCTCTGACATGAGAACTTTCACGCAAGGGCCATGGCTCCCTCCTAGAGTGTCTCTTTACCAGTGACCTTCAGATATGGCCTTGGGGATCAAGAATGTGGCTGACATTACCCATGCAGAAAATAGGAAGATGTGATCTCTGTTATGTCAGGGTCAAGTCTGTGGATGAGGCTGTGAAGTGTGTGTGTGTGTGTGTGTGTGTGTGTGTGTGTGTGTGTGTGTGGACGCGCACACGCCACTCTGGATCCTATTCAGGGACACAAGTCATGATCAGACTTCATTTTCTATCAAGATATTTGAGAAGAAATACGATTTTTTCAAGCTTGATGACAAAAAGCAAAAGAGATTGTGCTTAGTGAAGTAAGTGCTTTATATGAAGGAAGTGAAACAGATTGAACTTCTGATTGATGGATCTTGGCTTCCGTTAATTCAGAACAGATTCTATGCCTGGACCTCGCCCTGCAGTGCCTCTGCCCTGGTTCCTGACTTCTCACCTAAGACTCTTAGGGCGCACAGCCTAGGTTTATGCTGAGTAAATGAGCTCAAGCTGCCCATCAGCACTGGTTTCAAAATCAGCTCACAGTCCTCAAGGAGATGGATCGGTGGCAAGGCCTATCCCAAGCATTTCCAAGAGTCTGATCCCAGATGTAAACCAGGGGTGTCCACTAACAGACCTTCGCAGAAACATTGGCCCACACCAAAACCGAAGTGCTCACCTCTGCCTGCTTGGTCCCCTTCAGGGCTGTCCTGGCATTTGGCAGTTCTCTCATTGGTCCGGTTTGTACTTAGTTTTGATGGATTCCACGCACATCCTTTACCCTATCATATCCAATGAGTGCAAAAGCCACCAACATTCAAAGTGTCAGTAGGAAAAGTCTCATGAAGACTGTAGAAACACAGGTGGACACTAAATAAATCAAAGTGCAGACAGTAACAAAGGCTGCATAGCCTCATGGGAGTATTTGAGGGTGTGAATTATTCTCAGACACGGAGTGAGCAATGCCATGCTGCCGGAGCCACCTACAGCTATCAGCCTGCTCAGAGGAAAAGTGAGTGACAGGCGAGAGGAATGGAGGGACATTCGGGTGTGTGGCAAGCTCAGTTCAGACAGCCCTTGGCGTGGAGAGGTTCACGCACTCAGTGGGAATTTGCACTTGTGGTCCAGCCCAGAAGCTTCTCTGCATGGAGAGGCAGCGTATCCTCCCCTGGGATGTTGGTCGCCTGCCTCTCTGTGGTCAGGGCCCTCGAATTCTTCCTTCAGCCCAAAGACTTGAGCATTTATGCTTTTGCTACGTGCTGAGACCATTTATAGCTTTGGGCATACAGAGGTAGAGGGGTTAAAGTAATCCATGCACAGCAAAGGGACTCATGCAGTACTTGTTACCTTCACAGTGTGCTCAGCGGAGACCTCTGAGCTGGGAATGAATGTGGAGGCAAAAAGAGAACAGGTGACATTCAGTTCTGATTGCACATGGCACTTATTTGGACCGCAGTACCCCCTCTGCCCACTGCCTCTGGCTCACAGATTAGCAGGGCCCAGTTATGGCTTCCGTTTGACTTGGAAATATCCAGGGGGCTGTACCATCTGCCAGCAAACCGTGCTCAAGTGCCCCTTTGCCATACTAAAAGCATAATCAACTACACATTATTAAGGAGGAAAGCTGAATTGTTAACCCCTTTCTCTAGCTCTATACTTTTGCTTAAGGTATGGTCTATTGGCCTTCTCAGCCCTGTGCTACCTTTGATTCATTGAATGAGAAAAGTGATGAGCACTTGAGGAGTGAGGTTGGTGAGACCCACTAGAAGGTTACTAGATCTGGTGGTGACAAGCTGAGGAGGAGGTGTAAGGAAACAGGGAGCCCGGATTTAGAACCAGAAGAAGTCTCTTTATTTAGCTACAAGGTGACCTGCAGTGATGCTCTTTATCCGCTGAGGCCCGAGGCATCTCTCCCTGAGGTTGTTCATCATCTTTGGAATTTCCCAGGATCACCTACCAAACAAAAAAGGGTTTTAATGTGAGGAAGCGCTGATTTTTATTTCACTAATTAAACACTTTTTAATAAATGATTGCCATCACTCGTCCAGTGTGCCTCAGTGGTTGAGCATTGTCCCATGCACGAAGATGTTAGGGGTTCACATGCCCTGGTTGGGGTTGCAGACTCAATCCCCAGTAGGGGGTGTGCAGGAGACAGCCAATTGATGTTGATGTTTCTCTGTCCCTCTACCTTCCTCTCAAATCAATAAAAACATATTTTTTAAATAAACAAAAATATGAATACCATCACCTGATTGAAGGGATATAATCTCCAAGTTTTTTAAATGAACAGTTTTTTTAAATTAAATCTTTATTGTTCAGATTATTACAGTTGTTCCTCTTTCCCCCCCCCCATAGCTCCCCTCCACCTGGTTCACACCCCTCCCCATGCCCTTACCCCCCGCCACTGTCCTCATCCATAAGTGTATGATTTTTGTCCAGTCTCTTCCACACCTCCCACACTCCTTGCCCCCTCCCCCGAGGATTATCAGTCCACTCCCTTTTTTCTATGCCCATTATTCTATTATATTCACCAGTTTATTCTGTTCATTCAATTTTTAATTCACTTGATTTTTAGATTCACTTGTTAACAGATATGTATTTGTTGTTTATAATTTTTATATTTACCTTTTTCTTTGTCTTCCTCTTCTTAAAGAGTACCTTTCAGCATTTCATATAATACTGGTTTGGCAGTGATGAACTCCTTTAGTTTTTTCTTATCTGTGAAGCTCTTTATCTGCCCTTCAATTCTGAATGATAGCTTTGCTGGGTAGAGTAATCTTGGTTGTAGGTTCTTGCTATTCATCACTTTGAATATTTCTTGCCACTCTCATCTGGCCTGCATAGTTTCTGTTGCAAAATCAGCTGACAGTCATATGGGTACTCCCTTGTAGGTTTTCTCTTGCTGCTTTCAAGATTCTCTCTTTGTCTTTTGCCCTTGGCATTTTAATTATGATGTATCTTGGTGTGGTCCTCTTTGGATTTCTTTTGTTTGGGGTTCTGTGTGCTTCCTGGACTTGTAAGAGTCTATTTCTTTCACCAGGTGGGGGAAGTTTTCAGTCATTATTTCTTCAAATAGGTTTTCAGTATCTTGCTCTCTCTCTTCTTCTGGCACTCACATAATTCTGATGTTGGTATCCTTGAAGTTGTCCCAGAGGTTCCTTACACTATCTTCACATTTTTGGATTCTTTTTTATTTTTACTTTTTCAGTTGAGTGTTTTTTGCTTCTTTTTATTTCAAATCTTTGACTTCATTCTTGTGATCCTCTAGTCTGCTGTTGGATCTCTGTATATTATTCTTTATTTCAGTCAGTGTATG
>PVJN01027912.1:0-27637 GCA_004026805.1 Lasiurus borealis
CTGCGTGTCTGTGGATCTCTGAGTCCGCTGCGTGTCCGTGCTGATTGGAGAGCGGAGCTCTGGGTCCCCGGGTCCCCAGCTGTTTGATGTGTGCGCAGCTGCCGGCTTCAGATGGCTGCAGACATCCACCTCCCTCTGAAAGATGGCGGGGTCTCCGCGCTCCTGCCGGGGGCTCGGGCAGGCAAAAACCCTTTGCGGTTTTTGGGAGAGCCCCGTCCAGCAGTTCCCCGCCTTCTCCTGGAGGATAACTGGCTCCCAACTTGCCTCCAATCACTCCCAGTGCGACTCCCAGCCGCTCTCTCTCTCTCTGCCCAGCGACAAAGCTCCAGGTGCGTCTGTTTACTCCGCCGCCATTTTTCCAACCCTGTCAGTATCTTTAAATCCACATGGGGAAATTATGCATAGAAAATAATTCAAGGACGATGTTAAGTATAACAAATCCTTTTGAAAAGAATATTCAGTACAATACTAACCAGATGATAGTCTTATTGTAGATTAAAATAGGAAAGGGTAACCAACAGACAAAAATAAAATCAAAGAACAACTTTTCTACTTTACAGATATATTTGAAGTCTTGTTGATGGCTTGAAAAGGTACACTATTCTAAATAGGCTTTATTTAACTAATTATGCCTGGAGGCAGTAACTTCCAACTCAGGCCAAATGCACAGTTGGGAAAACATGGTCTTGGCAGGAAATTGAGGGAAAAGATGAAACAATAAGGCACTTTCCAGGTGCAACAAAGACCTGCATAACCTGAAGAAATCAGGGAAGGACAGACAGAATTATGAAAAGATTGAACAGAAAAAGTTATGAATCGTCTTATCTCCAGGACTCACTTGGGGGTGAAACTGCTATCACCTGAGCCATTTCCCTGAAGTCTTTGAACTCTGGTTCATCTACCTCCAAAACCTGTGTTCCTACATCTTTCCTCTTCCTGTGAATGACCCCTGAAGGTGATGTTGGGAGGGTAACATAATTAAATTGCTTGAGGCTCTTCTAGGAGAGAGAAGACTTTAAGGAACCCAAAAAAGAACAAGGAGAATCAAACTCTACTGGCTTAAAAATGCTGCAGGTCTAGGAGAAAACGGGCTGGTGGTGAGTACCCTGCTAATCATCTTCCTCAATCCGCTGTTATAAGGAGACGAGGGCATGTCTGGTCTTGCAATGTTTCAAGAGGAGCCCTAAATCCACTTGTTCATGTAAAAGTATCTCTCCCATTTAAAATACTGATATTTAATTCATTTGTTTAAAAAATAAAACATTATGCAAGTCAAATAAAATATATATCTTATTAGTAATGGCCTGTGGGTTAATAGGTTTGCAAACTCTGAGATGGTTTGCCAAGCCGAGCAGCCTTTATTACTGGGAGGTTTCTGCCCTGCTTTTATCAGAGAAAGCCCTCAAGGAAGAAAATAAAAATATCTTCCTTTGTGCTTTTGACCATTAGAAGGAGAGTAGAGTGATTCAGGAGAGACTGGCTTACAGATTGTATGACTTTCAATCACACAAGCCCTAAATATCCATTTGTCCTAGTTGCTACTCCTTATATTTTCTGTACCTTATGGAATTATTATAACTAGCACAGAAATAGACAGAAAGTGAATGCTCAAAGACTTGAACATTTAATGTAAATTGTACCATAAAAAATGACCAATATTTGATTTTTTAAAATCTAAAAAATAGTTAAGTTTATAGTATTGTGACTGGCTCGAAATCAACCTCCTTTTTCAGATACTAACCCAGATAAACAAGATTGGCTTTGGGTAGATTTGGTAAAATCATCAGAATTTATGAGGGGGGAGGGAGAAGGGATTTAATATAAGGAATAAAAATGTGGACTGTAGAGCTAGATTGTCTAGATTTGAAAACCGAGCTGCTGCTATTTTATAGTTGGTTTGCTCCAATTTCCTCATATGGACAATGGGTCTAAAAGTAGAACCTACCTTCTATTGACATTCTGAAGGTCAAAGAAGTTACTGCACATGACACTTAGAAGAGTATGGCACACATTAAGTTGCTAGTAAATGAGAGCTATTATTTTCATTTTCTCTTTTTGCACTTCTCATGATCTGATTGCTGAGGGATCCTTTCCTGCTACACCTTACCCAGTCTAGCTTTCTCTTGATAGCACTTTTAAAATGACCTCTATTCATCTCACCCAAATTTCCTCTCCATCAACTCTAATCGTAGTTGTCTCAAGAACTGCAGTTGGATGAGTTATGACTGATGACACAAGTTTAATAGGTAGCCATTCCCAGTGACATTTGTAGTTAAAATACTTGAATAGGTAATTTTTTGTTTCTGTCTTTTCTGGTGTCAAGAAACACCCAAGAAACGTCCAGATCCCATCCTTGGAGATTCAAATTTAGCTGGTCCAGGATGGATTCCAGGAATCTATAGTTTTAATAATGATCTCAGCAATTGTTTTCAGGCATTTGGAAAAATGACTTTAAGGAAAAATAACTCAGTTTCTGATCATTATATGTCATCTTCCATGATTAGCTTGTTTTCCTATTCTTCCTTGGGGAGAGTTTGTGTCTATATCTCTAATGGCCCCTAAGCCACAAACATAGACTACTCTCTTGTCTACCAGTAATTTTGAAATTAATTGTGAGACTTAATTTTGAAGTTAATTGTGAAACTCCAAACGTTTTAAGTTGCTCTCTTATAAAGTCTACAAGGAGAGATCTTGCTTGTAAAAATAGTCTTCAGACCACTGCTAGTCCAAGTGAGGAAGGACAGCAGCACCTGGGAACTTGTCAGATATGCACCATCTCAGGCCCCACTTGGACCTTAGAAATCAGAATCTCCATTTTGATAGCATCTTTGGGTGAGTCACATGAATATTAAAGTTTGAGAAGCACAGTTCAGAACAGCAGATTTTGTTGACAGACTAAATTTACTCAGTATAACTTGCTTGGCAGTGAATTTAAAAATTTATCGCCTGTATTCTTGATGCTGTCTTTTAAAATAAGGTAATTTAATGTTTTGTATTTTTACCGTATCATTTTAGGTGAAAATTAAAACATTCTATTATATATTACTATCTGCAAAGAGCTTCTTATGTAGCATCAAACTTCCTCCACCTATGTAATATCATAAAAATTGCACTTTAATATATATGTAACCATATAGAAAACCAGATGAATATTTAACTCAGCAAAAGTACTAAGCATGCCTTTTATGCATGGTAACTCATCGAAAAACCACATAGCATAGGATCTATTTAGATATATCTATGTTTTCTTTTCAATGAAAAGTTACAGAGAATTTAATGACATTTATTTACTCAACTAGAGGCTGGATGCACGGAATTTGTGCAAGAGTAGGCCCTCCCTCCCCTGGCTGCTGGCACTGGATTCCCTCCAGCACCTGGGACCCGGGCTTGCCTCACAGCCCCGACTTGGTCTGGAAAGTCATCCAGAAGGTCGTCCATTAAGATGTCCATTCTAATTAGGATATTATGCTTTTATTATTATAGGTATGTTATTATAGATAGTATTCATGCTTCCCGTTTAGTAAGGAGAACAGTTTATATTTTTTTTAATAATCAGGCCAATTTAGATACATGTAATGAAAATTAACATTGTCATTTTTTTCTTAATTTTTACTTCTTACTTTCCCACCTCCAGCCCCTAACCCTCTCATGTTGCACATGTCTTATGTACCATAGTTGCTTATTTAATGTTTGTTGAGTTGATATACAGTTGAGTTTTACTCGTGGACTCTTTCTGTATGCTTTTAGTCTCATATTGAAATTTTTAGTCATTCCTAAATAAACATATAATGTATTATATTGCATATAATACAATGCATGTAGTCCATGCCTTCTTTAAATGTGATAGATTGATTTGGCCCTATGTGGAGACTCATTGAAGATTATATTACTTTTACAAAGTGTCTTTGAGGAGAAACATAAACATGGTATGTTTATATAAAATTGTAGTTTATTTTTAGTCTATTTTGATGCTCATCAACCTCTAAGTGACTCCGATGAAATGTGTTATTTCATGTAGGAAAATGGAGCTACTGACTCAATGTTCAGAGCATGTGTTTCTTTTACTGGAAAGATAATTAGTCTTTTTGGAGAGTCATATGCACTCTACAATGGAACATATATTGTGAGAGGAGGTGTATGGTTATAACTTTACTTATTAGGTATCTCAGGATTTAAATAAGGGCAACCACAAATTACTGGTATTACTGTCTTATTTTTGATAACCATGGTCTCTTTTTCTACCCACATTTTAGGTCAACTCTATATTGTTTATTTAAAAGAAGATTTTAGCTAATACAAACAACCTAGAAATACAATTGTTTTTTTTTTAGAATTGAAACTGACTTGGGAATATCTTTGTCATCAGAATATTGATGATATGACTTTGTTATAAAGCTCAAAATATGATGAGGTACAAAGCAAAGTCAGTACAAGTTGGGATGACATGTAGCATGATATCAAATATATAGATGTAAGTATTGTTTTTCTTTATGAGAGCCATAAAATATTTCATAGCTTTATTAAAAAAAATATTTTATTATTGACTTTTCACAGAGAGGAATGGAGAGGGATAGAAAGTCAGAAACATCGATGAGAGAGAGACATCGATCAGCCACCTCCTGCACACCCCACACTGGAGATGTGCCCACAAGCAAGGTACATGCCCCTGACCGGAATCAAACCCAGGACCTCTCAGTCCGCAGGCTGACGCTCTATCCACTGAGCCGAATTGGTCTTGGCTATTTCATAGCTTTGTATTGCCACATGTATCTATGTTTTTAGAAAATACAGGTTTAAGTTAAAACAGGTTTGAAAATTTAAACATCTAGGGGAAAGTTCCCTTAAAAATGTATTCATTTCATGGTACTTCATCGTATTTTCAGAATCTTATATTTCAAAACCAAATTACCTATGTATTCTAACACAAGGAGAGCAGACTCATGTTAATTATGCCGTGAAATATCAAGACTAGCTGTCTTTACAATGATCTTGGATACTTCATTTCTAAGCGTATAGAAAAATATTTGAGGAAAAATATGTTTAAATTGAAAATTCTGTTAAAGTTGTTTCCATATTTTTTTAGTTAGGATGAAAATTTGATACATATATAATTATATTATTGTGAATTTAAGCTGAATTGCTCTAAATGAAAGGATGCTCCACGTGGTGATGCAAGGCTGAGACCCTCTTATGAGTTCATTGTTGGGCCTACTGCCTCTTCTGAATGAAGCTTATATCTGAGTTCTTGGATATAGTAGCCACTGGACAGAGGGGTATTGAACACTCAAAGTGTGGCTACCAAGATTTAAAAGATGAATTTGTAATTTCATTTAATGTTAATTAATGAAAATTGAAGTTTAAATAGTCACATCTGGCTAGTGGCTGTAATCTTGGTAGGTGCAACACTATACATGAAAAAAGAAAGAGAATGCAAATTCCTAGATAACTATCTCTGGCTTTTCTTGTGGCTGGAATTTTGTCAGTAGATTGCCATATCCAAGAATTTGGTTGAGATATTTTTAGACTAAACAGCTTATTTAAATAAAATTTTAAGCACGTTTATGAAGAAGTGTGGTATGTATACTCACTCAGTTATCTTACTACTAAGATTGCTAATGTATTAACTGAATAACTCCCTTCCAAATTTTCTGAGTTCACCCCCAAATTATCTATGAGGGAGAGCAACTATGGTGTAAACTTCCCACTCCTTTTAGTTCTATTCCACTCTATTTCTTCCAAATAACGTCTCCCTGAGTTATTCACATGGGATAAAGGAGAGGTGGCCAGGATTGCAATCATATTCCAATCTCTTTATTTAATTTCTAGAGATTGAAGGGCTATACAAATGTGATTTCCATTTATACTGACAATGACTGAGAGATGAAGCCACAAGCATGCGTTGCAAAGTGTAAAAGCTGAAGTCTTCTGGGAAAAGTCAGAGATGTAACAGAAGTCTGAAGAACCAACCATGTTCTTTCTCTTTTAATATATAAATTATTATTATTAAAAAATAGAGAGAGAATAATTAATCAGCTTCCTTCTGCTCACTCTCCACTGGGGATCAAGCCTGCTACCCAGACATGTGCCCTTGGTTGAAATTGAACCCAGGACTCTTCAGTTTGCAGTCCAATGCCCTATTCATTGAGCCAAATCAGCTAGGGCCAACCATGTTCTTGAATAAAACATATGTACCAGTATTGGAGAAAAGACGTGTTTTATGCTCTAATTTAGGTTAAAAGACGAGGTTAAAGAATTTGGCCAAACAATGTATGAATCAGTCAGATTTTACTGATGCAAGGGATCTTATGAAGAGCCATTTCACATCTTAAGAGATGAAATTTATCTAGAGAAGATAAATGTCTTGACTCAAATCACATGTATATGAGAAGAGAACCCTAATCTCTGATAGAATAGTTTTAACTTGAGAAAATGTTTTTTATTTATCTACTACTTTGTCAAATAGGCCACTTACTATTGTTCCTGAGGTAGACCTAAAATCAGCAATAGAGAGCCAACCTAAAGTAGGAATGTCTCTTATCTCCTTTTGCCAGTGTTATCCCCAGAAGAGAAATTCCCCATACAAGTCTTCAAATACGTACTTTTTAGCTACCAATAATAACCTATAATTTTAAGCTTTTTAGGGTCATTCTGGGAGAGACGTTTTAGATGAGAGAGTTCTTTTTCCTTTTGAAAAAAGAAACCTCTGGTTTTCCAAACATTTCCTAAACCTCTGGAACTCTTTGCAGTGAGCCAGAAGTGGAAAAAGTAACTGGAACTTCTTGGGAAAAATAAGTAGTAGCTGTTGAAAAGAGCATTTATCAGTAATCCAGACAGCTAGGAAGTTTGGACATTGCTGAACAGGGAGTGTGGCCAGAAATGACTAGACTTGGGGCATTGCTGGTCAGGTAACTTGGTTTAGATGTGGTTGGGCTGGGTTCATTTTCTAGGATTACCATAACAAAGTACCACAAACTTGGTGGCTTCAAACAATGGAAATTTATTTTTCATAATTCTGGAGGCTAGAAGTCCAAAACCGAAGGATCTCTTTGAGGCCTTCAGGGCAGTGCTTGTTCCATGCCTTGTGCTCAGCTTCTGGTGCTGCAGTCAGTCTTCGGTGTTCACTGGCTTATAGATGCCCATGACAATCTCTACATCTGTCATCACAGGGGTTCTCTCCTCTGATGGTTTCTGTCCTCTTCTGCATGTCTTAGTATAAGTCGGAGGTAAGGCCACACACAGTGACATCTAGGTGGACTAGACATAGGCATATCAATCACCCTAAATGCTGGAATTCCCTGTTGGTTTGGCTATCTCTTACTCTGACCCTGCACATCTATGTGGTTCCAAGGAATTGCACTGACACTGTAGAGCAAGCAACATGCAACAAAGGTTCGCATCTATTAACAGTTCTGTAAACCTGATATGTTTGTATGTTTTGTCCCTCTTTTTTGAGAGCCAATAAAATTCCACACGAGCCAAGATGGAACATGAGATATAAGTCATTTCCTCCACATTTTAAAAGACATTAAGCCATAAAAGTGGCAGAGTACTATCTAAAAGAGACTTTACAGCCAAAACTGGTTTGGCTCAGTGGATAGAGCGTCGGCTTGCAAACTGAAAGGTCCCAGGTTTGATTCCGGTCAAGGGCATGTACCTTGGTTGCTGGCACATCCCCAATAGGGGGCGTGCAGGAGGCGGCTGATCGATGCCTCTCTCTCATCGATGTTTCTTACTCTCTATCCCTCTCCCTTCTTCTCTGTAAAAAATCAATAAAATAAAAATTTAAAAGAGACTTTACATCTTTGTATATGGTAGTTTGTTTTATCTAATATATTTATTAAAAGGAAAACCATAGATATATTTTACTGTCTCCACATCCGCTTTTCCTTGGCTCCTCTGCCCCATGGTTAGCTTTGTTTTTAGCTGTTGAAAGAGGACTTTGTTTTATCCACAGTTGAAGAGATGTGCCATGTTTATCTAGACTTTCTAAATACATAATCACAATCCCAGTTGGAAGCTTCTTGCCATGTTCTAGTGTGGTTGAATTTAAATTTTTACAGAGGGGCATATAGAGTGAATGAAGAGCCACATGTTAAACTTTAAACATCAGATGAATAACACCAAACCAAGTGGAAATGTTTGTTTCTTCTGAATATAACCATTTGGTCAAATTTGAATGTTAATATATTATCAGATTACTGTATAATGTTCTCAAAGTAAGAAAATAAAGTAGCTATTTGTTCTAAAATGAAAGTTCTTGCAAAGGTATCCTATCACTTCTATTTTCTTTCTGTAAAAACTTAGCAAAATCAGAATAGCATAAGCCAACTATTTTTAATTTTTACAACTATATAAGTTTCGTTTCATAAGAATTTTCTTAGCACATGCACCTTAAAATATATAGATTTTTAAAAATTTCTAGCCCATTTTCCTGCCTCTTTTGTATTCATAAAGTAGAGCTAGGCTTAGGCCCAAACATCATCTGGTTTCTAAGCCAAGAGTGGCTTGGTATGGTGGAACTTTTTGGCAATAATTGAGTTAGATTGTCTTTGTAATGGCATTAACTGAACCAAGTTCCTCACCTAGGGTTCCTGACACTGTAGTTAATGTTTCACAGTCTTTTCCCAGGGAGTTTGACCTTGTCCTTTGAATCCTCATTCCTGGTTGGAACCTTGCTGTGTATGTGTCCACCTCCCAGGACCAAGATGCCACACACTGTCCTGTTCCTGCTGGCTTCTGCCAATGCCTGCTGCTGTGTCCCACTAGCTAGGTTGGAATGCTTGTTGCTGTCACTTCTGCAACTACACTGAAACATGTTTTGACAGGACCATGAACTGACAAGGCTGCTTTCCCTTCTTTGTTTCCCAAGTCAGTTTCTCAGATACCAAATGCCCTCTCTTGTTCACCAGAGTTTTTATCTGTGGGGCTATCTGGCTCTACTCATAGTGGGGTGGGCCTGTGGTCAGGCCACAGCAGAGATTGTGTAGGGAACTTAGGATGGTGATCTGGTTGGAAGGGAAGGTCTGTGAGATTTGCTGGGAAGCTGCATTTGGGAACAGACATACCATTTTCTTCAGATTGAACATGTATTTGAGATGGCTTTGGGGGAGGCTGGAGGAGATTCTGAGTGGTAGAGGTTAAGCCCCAAAAAGGGACCACTTTGTGCTTTTACAAACCTAGAAAATCTTTTGTCTCAGGTCTTGATAAATGGTAGAAAAATAACTGAACATCGTCTCTGTCTTAAAATATATATATATTGATTTCAGAGAGGAACAAAGAGTGAGAGAAAGAAACATGAATTCTGAGAGAGAATCATCAACTGGCTGCCTCCTGCATTATCCTTTCTGGGAATCAAATCATCAACCCTGGCATGTGCCCTTGACCAGAATTGAACCCAGGACCCTTCAACCCATAGGCTAATGTTCTATCCACTGAGCCAAACCAGCTAGAATTGTCTTTGTCTTTTAAAAAGAAAATCTAATATGTTAACACTTAAGCAATGGCCCTAACTATCGTAATCCAAAAAAGCAACTAATTTCAGTTGATATTAGGTAGCATGATATGGCAAGAATGGGACAGTACTTTTGGTAATTGACAACACTGGGGTTAAGATGTGGCTGGCTTCTCTAACTTTATGCAAGAGGCCATCCAAATAACTGGAATAAAGTTCTTAATTTTATGTCATTTTTTCCTAAAGTCCTGGGTGTGGTATTTTAGTATCTAGGATAGTAAATTTCCTCTTAAGTACGAGTATCACTTTTCTGTTTCAATTTCGCATCAAAACAAGGTCCTTATTATTGAAGATTTCTTTTCTTTTCTTTACAAAATATCCATTCAAACCATTTTTTCTTGTTACTCTTTTATTGACTACTTTCCTATTTGTGTGTTCTCTCTATCTCTATCTCTATCTCTACCTCTATCTCTATCTCTATCTCTGTCTCTATCTCTGTCTCTCTCCTCCCCATGTGTGCAGTCACTATGGCCAAGATCCTCAGGTGAGGGAAGTCACAGAGGTTTGTGAGTCAAATTTGGACTAAAGAGTCAGGAACAAAGATGGCAGGCAGATGATAAACTTATCAAGTTATAACCTGATATTGACTTGAATAATCACTTTTACCTCAGTTTTGGGTGATAGGACAAAATATTCCAGATGTGCCTTCTATTCACTTCTAAATGGACAGCATATCTTCCTAGATTATATTCTTAAGGAAGTTGAAATGAAAGTCTTGAAACTATACAACAAAAATCTACTTTTTGAATGCTGCAAATCATGGCACAGAAAGCTTTTTATTACTCTAGTGTTGTTGTTGTTTTTTTTAAGATGAAAAACAATTGATTTGCTTGCTATGCCATGTATATCTTATGAAATTTAAATAATTTCTTCTACCATTTCACATTATATCAATATTTACCAAATCCTAGAAGAAACCTGATCAGAGGTGCTCTTTCAGCCTGAGATCCAGGATGAAATAATGTGAGCAAGGTCTGTGATGAGCAGGTAATACGAGTGCAAAGCTGCTTGGTTGCTACAAGCCATCAGTGCTTCTGATTGTCACAGTACAATTTGGCATGAGGTAATGCAGGCATAGGCACTGGAGGATTACCCTTCTCCCTTCATGCCATGTATTCTCACTTCCTTCTATAATTAACTAGACGCCCATTGCACAAAGATTTGTGCAATAGGCCTTCCTTCTCCTAGCTGCTGACAATGGTTTTCCTCCAACACCTGGGACCCAGGCCTTCCCTCTGGCTACTGCCTTCAGTCTTTGCCCCAACTGGAGCATTGCTCCTGTAGCTCCCTCTGCCCCTGCCCTCCCCCTCATAGCAGACATCCCACCCTGCTTGGCTGCTCTGCATCTTCATGTGTGCTGCCCAAAGGCCCGAAGCAGCTGGGGGATGGAGCTGCCGCCACGTTTGTTGGGTTAATTTGCATACTCACTCCTGATTGGCTGGTGGGTATCGTGAAGTGATGGTTAAATTGCATGTTTCTCTTTTATTGGTGTAGATCTTTTATATTTACAGTAAAGAATGAGCAAATTTGTAAATGGTTTCACCCGTTTCTTCTTGGATGAGGACAGGATGACAAGGAGAACAAAATTTTTTCTTTAATTATTAGGAAGGAATTGAATCTGATTCCATTTGTAGATCTTTCTAGCTTATGAGATCATGTTATTATATGTAAATGACAGGCATGACTAAATCACCATGAGTAAAAGAACATTAAAACTTTTGACTGCAGCTTAGGCACAGAGAGGGCAGAGGGGGTAATGCATACATGTCTACTGAATATGCAGATGCAATACAAAGTTAATAATAACCAGGTTATACATCCATTAACAGATAGGTTGTTTTGTTATTCTCCATATTCATATTTGCATACCTTCCTAGTAGCTGGATCCCTGCCCTTGAACTGCATATCATAGGTTATAGTCTTTTATTGGGTTGATTTTTTGTGGCCATTTTTATAAAAATAGATTGATTATAGAATGAAAGATTTTTGCATTGTTAAAAGAATTTTACAAATCAACAATGAGAAAGAGATATTTTAGGGATGGAAAAATTATAGCAGGTATAGTTTTCCACCGAAATAACAGAAAAAGGTCTAATTGTTATTTCTGTGTATAAATAGATTGTTCTGAATCTACTATGGACAAACTATATGAGAATGCCACATGTCAGTAGCTGAAAAGAGCATAGGATTTAGAATTCACCTCACCTTGGGTTCTCCAGAAACAGAATCTGTCATGAAAATGGGTCTGTAGGAGGTTTATTAGGGTGTGAGCTTGAGATCAACAGCCTTGGAAGGGAAGGAGAGAAAGAAGGTAGGAGGACGAAATTGTGCTCTGCTGAGGCCTCCCTGGAGATTTCAGTTGACAGTAAAGTGTTGTTCTTATGATGGGATGGCCTTTCTGAGCTGTCTGCAGATAGAGAAGACAAGCCTTTGTATGCCCACATCAATTAATCTGTGGATGTGGGTCACCTTGCAAGAGGTCAAATTTTAGGGAAATAATTGACTCCAACTTCTGTTTTATCTTTTGTTTGTTGTTCAAGCTGGGAAGGCTTAAATTCCTATACATGATAAAGAAATGCTACATCCACTGAGACACTAGAAGAGAAACACTTGCAAACAGACAAGTGTCTTTTAATGCGATAGCTCTTATGCTACATACACTAGAAGGCAGCTACTGCACTGCACAGGTTCAAGGGGTTCACAATCTATCATACAGTTCATATGAATATTACCCATGTGAACAGCACTCCCTAGATCTATTCAGTGGACAACCTATGCAGCTATATGATATTCCCTAGCATGAGGTGGGAATGAGAACCACAGGAATATCAATGAGGTAACTTTCTGACTGACTAATGATCTTGGACATAGAATTGGCTTGTTTCTTCTTTCCTTTACCTGGCATAACTTGTTTTATTTCATTGTCTTTCTGGTTTACTTTGGACTGGTTTCTTTTGTGGCTGTCTTAAGTATCTGATGTCTGAGGATCATATTTTAAATAATAAAGATAGTAATCTGCTTTTCTTAAGGAATTGAAGTTATTGAAATCTTTCTCTTTTGTAATTCATAATTCTGTGACATTTATTGAAATAGCTGATCTTATAAATGGGATGCCCCTTTCAGCAGTAAATGTGGACTCACCCTCTGGACATGGATACACTTCCAGAGTAGGGCAAATAGTCCTGAGTGTCAACTTTGTAAAACATCAGGTTGCACTGCATTCCTACTTTTAAATTATCTGAGCGAACCCAGGAAGGGCAGTTATTTTAGACAAGTGATCTGTAGTTGGCTTCCATAACCTTAACCTTCCTGTCATGCCATCTTATGAATTTCTAAGTTAGTATAATCTTTTTTTTGTGTGTGTGTGTGGGGAAGGGCCCAGCTAAAAAAATGCAATATTATGTCTGTGTAGTTTCACTCTCAATCCCCCTACTCTAAAATGTAAAATTTTACCTACCAGAAGAACAGGCTTACATAAGTCTTAGAGTCATTAGAGGAATTCAATAGATTAACTATTGAAAATGCTAGTTGTCAAAATAAGAAAACAAAATTAAGACTTTGTCAACCCAAGTAAATATCTAAAGTTTTGCTAAAAATTAGTTGGACAAAACTCAAGAGTAACCAAAAGTTAAGTGAAAAATACTGTCATATAGTACATGCCACATTAAAAGACATTTTGTAAGTCTTTGGGGACTTGGTGATCTGCTCTGGGTGAACTAGTCCGGGTGCAAATCACATGCTGTTTTCCATCTTGCTAAAATTACTACACTCTCACTACAGGCTCAGAGGTGGACCTGCATTGCATCAGACTTAGGCTTTTGATCCAACAGTGCCCAGTTGCAGCTTGGCAAGTCTAATGAGCAGGCATGTCATGAAGCACTGTCCAATTGGGGTGGCAGTTAATTAATTAAGGTTGTGGAATAAAAAGAGAACAATGAGGATCAAAAAGAGATATTAGTGGGGCTCTGGGGTATCAAAGTTCCAGTCTGACCAAAAGTATTCTCAGTTAAAGTGAACTGAGGCCCGGTCTGTGTGGTTCAGTGATTGAGCATTGACCTGTGAGCCAAGAGGCTTGATTCCCAGTATGGGGCATGCAGGAGGCAGCCAATCAATGATTCTCTCTTATCATTGATGTTTCTATCTTTCTGTCCCTCTACTGTCCTCTCTAAAATCAATAAAAATATATTTAAAAAGTAAAAAATAATAAAGTGAACTGAGAGACTCTTCCTAAGCAACTTAACAATTGACCCTACTTACTGGCCACCATATTTGCAGGGGTCTTAGGCTATAGAGATTTGACTACTAAGGCTGGGTTCATTACCCATTGTAGGAAAGACCATAACACCAACCTCACATAAAAACACAGAGTGACTGTGAAAACAGAAAAGTCCCCTTGTAGGGGACTGTATAGGTTCTCTTTCTCCATATACTTTTCTGTTCCTTTCTGGAGACTCCTACCTTCATCCAATGGAAACAAGGCCCCAATTTGAACAAATGTCAACCAGTTAATGCAAAAAATGAATGACGGAGGTTGCTTGCAAACCATGACCTGGAATGTAAGTACAGGAACACTTTTAAATTCTGGGTGATTAGATGAAGAAGTTTATTTAAAGTTGGACAGACTGGCAGCAGAAAATCTGGAGACATTAAGCAAGAGAGCTTCTGAAATTTGTAAGAATATCCATTTTAAGAAGGAGGGTGTGCCTGCATGCATTTTTGGCAGCTGTGGCTCTGTGGCTAGGTGAAACTATTCAGACTAACCATAAATGGGAAAGAGCTGATAATTTAGGGCAGAGCACAATGCGTTCAATTCAGTACACAGGGAGTAAGATGATATGATATAATGCCAACTCTTTCCCTGTGCTCTTAGGAATATAGTATATTAGCAAACTGGAAAAGTTATCTCCTCTGTTTGTATAAGCATGCCACTGATATTCCTCATCCCAAGATGCATTCCAACCATTTACGTTTTGTGCTTCCTGGAAAACAAAATCTCAGACTGCCTGGAAGGCTTTGCTACTTTATGACATTACTGCCAGCATTTCATTAGAACCATATTTAGTTGAATACCTTCAAAAGAATTTTATATACAAAATAGGGACCCTGAATTAAGTCCTAATATGTTGATATATTTTGACAAATAATAATTAATTTGGAAGAGAAGCAAAATCCTTTGAAGGTAACATTATTTGTTGACTCACTATTCACCTATATAACAAACTAAAAATAACCATGTTACAAATAAAAAAATGATTGAATGTTTGTTTTTACATGGTGCCACATGGACACATTTTTAAAGACTCAAGAGGAAAACTCTCAAAGACAGCATGAAATATGATTCTCATGTTGTCACAGGGCCAAACACTGGTGGTGAGAAGTTTGGCCTCAGCGAGACCATTGTATATACATTGAATTCGTTGCTTAACAATATCAATAACTTGTAGACTTAAGTTGGTTTTGTAGTTGTTAGTTCTTCAGAACCTTAAAAAATGAAGTGTTACAGAACTAAAAAGGAGAACAATTTTATTTAGAATCAATTGGTGAAATAAATCTATCAACCATTGGCTGATAATAGTATACAGACTTATCTAAAGGTTGATTAAGACATCACAAGTATGTACAAGAGTAAGCTCTGAATAGGACTCAATGCAGCAGTGTCAACATGCTTAATTCAGTTCTTCATGAGGAAAACAAACTAAATTTGAATTTATTTTAAATATATTTAACTATAAGAACATTCATACTTCCCTAGTCCTGACTAATTACAGGGAGAATTAGTAAAGAATTAAACTTATTTTACCAAGTTGGCTTAATCATTAATGTCAAGAATATATATATATATATATATATATATATATATATATATATATATTAAAGAGTTTGATCAGCTGCTGCTGCTAAATACTGTAAGATTTAATTGAATTCAGCATCTTCAATTTATATAGAGTATTTCAAGTTCTTTAATAAGAATATTTAATTGATGAAGATTAGATATGCCTCATGAAATTTTGTAAACAAAATGAACTTGTCCAGAAGTCCCTTTTCAAGGACAATTTTAAGTAAATATTGCTTTGTGCCAAATTAAACTTTTATATAGTTCAAAATTAGGAAGTCTAAATTAATTATTGTTAAACTATTGAGGGTATATATATATAAAAAGACAAAGTCAAGGTTTCTTTTTAGTAGTTTTAGATATTTTTGTAAGAGAAATGAATATCACAAAACTCATTTAGCCATAACTGGTTTGGCTCAGCAGATAGAGCGCTGGACTTCGGACTGAAGGATCGATCCCAGGTTTGATTCCAGTCAAGGGCTTGTACCTCGGTTGCAGGCTCCTCCCTGGCTGGGCCCTGGTCGGAGCACATTTAGGAGGCAAGCAATTGATGTGTCTCTCTCACATCAATGTTTCTCTCTACTTTTCCCTCTCTCTTTCACTATCCCTAAAATTCAATAGAAAAATATCCTTGGGTGAGGTTTAACAACAACAACAACAACAACAACAACAACAAAATCCCAAACCAAAACTCATTGCATCACTAGCATGTGCATAAACATCCATAATTAATCTGTTTTGGTATTCTTTTTCAAAATTAAATCTAGTTTTGTCTTTCTGCGATGGATTATACCACATTGATATGTGGAATTCACTGATATTGTCAGTACAGGTCGGCCTCTTGGAGCATAGAGCAGGGAGTACAAGGGTGGAGAGTTGTTCTGGTGGGATACTCTGTGGTATCAGCACATTATCAGATTCTGAGTATGAGTTCTTAATCCCAAGTAATACCTCTTACATATCATATGCTGGGAAATTGTATATTGTCACTGAAAAATATGAGACATACATTATAGAAAATAGTCAATGAACTAATAAATCAATATATTATTTACTTAAGCCACAAGATTGATGTTTTTTTCTTTTCTGTAGGAAAAACATAACTGAACAATGATTTTGTTTCTTCATCAAGTTGAGACATTTGTTAAAGTTCAATGATAATTTTTTACTATCAAGAGCATAACTTGCTTAAATTTTTAAAATCATATAGAGATTCTGATTAGAGAATCTCAAGAGCCTATTTAAAAAGTTTTAAAGTCTTAATAATCCATGTTCAATCAATAGCTAAGTGACACATATGCTTCTCAGGGGGACTGAGGTTGAATTTTTATTTTGATCAAAGAAAAATGATGAAGAGGGAAGACAGCAGCTTTTATGGTGACTTATATTTCACTAGTCAACTCATAGTATTGGCTTTGGCTACCATGTGGTTTTACAGTCACACTGATGTGGCATTGAAGAAAATCAACTTTGAGGCACTAATCAGTACTCTAACCAATATTAATCAGCACTGTGGGTTGACATTTCAGGCTGCTGTAGACATTTCAGAATGGCCACTTTACACTTGCCAAAGAAATTCAATTTTTCTCAACTGCTGCAAGGTGGTAGGTTTTGAGAAGAATTGAATGAAACAAAAAACAAACATGATATAGGTTTATCCCTCATGCTCTTATTCACATGTGCATTCTATCCTCTTTGATTGCATCATACTAAATAAGACTACATGAATGATTAATCCTAAAATACCATGATTTTTAAACTAAGTGGATTAGGGCACCACAGCCCTGTTTAAACCTTTATATGTCAGTAAGAGCACATGAAACGCCATGATATAGAAGAGGCTGTGGCCTGTCCTATTCCTTTGATTTCTTTGTCTCATTCCTTTTTATAACTCTTCAAAGTCTTTTAGACTTACATTGGTAGATTTAGTAACTTCATCTAGGATCTGAAGAAATCATACCTAATAATAGACAAATATGTAAATTGACTATATCTCCACTATACCCACAACCAATCAGAGTGAGTATGCAAATTAACCCAACAAAGATGGCAGTTAATTTGCATTCTTAGGTGCCTAGCAGCCTTGGTCCTAGGAACTTTCTCAGCACTCTGAGGTAGGCCCCGAGTGGGTCTTGAGCAACCTGAGAAGGGCCTGAGACAGTGGGCTCCTGGGGAGGGGCAGAGCTGGCTATGGGAGGGAACAGGGGCAATCAGAGGCAATTGGCGATCAGTGTGAATCTCAGAGGAAACACCTTTTCTGATCGCTTATTGGCTAAGAGCCCTATATGTCCTTGAGAAGGGCTGAGACAGGGGGCTCCTGGGGAGAGGCATGTATGTTCAATTCTGATCAAGGATAAAACAAAATATTATATCCTATGAAAGACACATCTTGAAAATGCCTAAAGAAAGTTGTCATTTTTTCATGGTGAAGGGACTGGAGTCCATGTTGATGAAAACACCTTGGTGGCTGTGGTGACTGGCAGTGGCTGCAGTAGTAAGGTGATGGGGCTGGTACCTTCCCCTGATCAACCTGGTCGCTTCCCACAAAGAGAGGACAGACTGAGGCTCAGGACATCTCCTGAGGGCTGTCAGTATGTGAAAGGGGGCAGGCTGGACAGAGGGGGGACCCCTCCCCCAGTGCATGAATTTTGTGCACCAGGCCCCTAGTAGAATAATAAAAAGTAAGAGATAAGGGAGATCTCAGTGATAATCTAGTACAAACCCCAATTTTAAGGATGAGAAAAATGTGATCCAGAAACTTAATAATTGAACAGAGGACACAGTTATTAGTGGCCAGAACACCAGAAGGCAGTTCAAAATATTAGAGTATAGGGAACAAACCAAAACTAAGAAATTATCTCTTGGTATCCAATAAATAGCTTTTTTCATTATTTCCTATTGACTCATAAAGAGTGAAACTTACAGATGATTTCTATACCTACCTGAAAAAAAAATCTAAGAAAGCATTTAAATAAAAACAAAAAGAGATAAAAGGAAAGGTTTGTGTTGCTAGAAATAATACACATTCTTACTTTATACCTAAAGTAGCCTATGATTATATATAAGAAAAAAATGACATCAATTATAATTTTTATTATAATTTCAAAATGGGGTACTTATTTAATCATGTAGCCTTCTAGTGTTTGAAAGATAATAAATAATATATTTTTTAAAGATTTTTTATAACTATTGAGAGTAAGGAGAAAAACTTATTTGAAATGTATTTTTCTTTTGTAGAGAATTGTTGAATATTTTGCTTTTAATAAAAAAATAATGGTTAAACTCATGAAATCCCAGAATTGGAAGGGTATGTAGAGATTTCTGGTCTAACTTCCTACCCCAAATAGGAATCCTTTCTGCAGTGTCTCTGAGAAGCAGTCCTGTGGTCTCTGCTTGCATATTTCTCATAATAAGAAACACACTATTTGTGAAGCAGCACTTTTTACCAAGACGTCATAAAATTCTTCCATATTGACATGTCAGCCACCTCGTCCTTAAAACTTCAGCTCAATAGTATTAGTTGTTCCCTCTAAAGCAAGGGGGAAAAGTCTTTTTTTTTGTAGTAATCGTACTAACATTTAGAGATTGTTAATCTATCTTCTCTTAAGTGTTCTCTTCTGTTGCACCAGTACTTCAAGTTTCTTTAGTTGTTCCATGTAAAGCATGGCTTTGGGATTCCCAGCCATTTTTGTAAGTTCCTCTGAAGGTAGTGACTTTTTAATGTACTCGTAGAAATTGATGCTCACATAATGATTATGGGTCACCAATACTTTCTTATATATTCCGGGAATGGTTAGTCTTTTATGTACTTGGATTAGGGCACCAAATTTCCAGTACAGTCCTGGTTCATGTTGAGCTTGGGGGTAAATAAAATAGTTCCTATCTTTTCAACATAACCCTTGCTAAAGCATCCTCCTGATCCTTGTGAAATTTGGTCCATGAAACTTAAATGCAGAACTCTACATTTTCTCTGCTAAACTTTTCATGGTTTGTTCCCAGTGTTCTACCATTTTGAGCTGGCATCACTTGTGGGTGTTCGGGTATGGGCTCTAGTAAAAATTCTGGGAATGAGCTTGGATGGTGGGATATTCTAGCCTTTAAAGGATTATACTGATTAGAATAAAAAGGTATCAAAAAAGGAGTGAGGCAGAAAAGAAAAAGTGTAAGTTTCCTAAGACAAATTCACTAATTTGTAGTTTTTTTCTAGAGATAGCTAGGAATAGGCCATTTTGATATTTATAGATATATTGATATTTTATTAGATAGAGTCCATCATTTATGCTAAAAATATGCCATAAGGTAAATTAGGGGTGACTTAGTCAAAGAATCTCTGTTACTCTGATTTAAAATTATTTTAGACCAAGGTTTTTCATCTTCAGCATTATTGAGATTTCAGGCCAAATTTCTTTGTTATGGCAAGTTTTCTATTGAGTTGTATATTGTTTAATGGCATCCATGATCACTGCCTACCTGATGTCATAACCTAGTTGTGGCAACCAAAAATATATCAGATGCTGCCAAATGTCCTCTGGGGAGATAAAATTGACATTGGTTAAAAACAACTGGTCTAATTCAGTAATTAATAAATTACAGCAACCATGATAAAACATAGTCTATTAAATTTGTTGCTAACCAACTAAACATTAATTTTAAGGAGCATGACCACTCCCAACACATTCCGTGCTCATTTTTGTGCATAGTTGTTATGAGAGATTGTCATTTTTTAACCTACTGTCTTTATGCCATTAGAAGGGCTTTATAAATATTTATGTGCACAATTCTCAAAATCTTAATCTGTTTATTGATTCGATAAGTAAATATTTGCTGAGCCTAGAATATATTCCCAACACAATTATTCACATTGGTGTTACAGTCATAAATAAGACAAAGGATAATCCCTACCTACATAAAGCATGCATTAATGTGTGTGTGTGTGTGTGTGTGTGTGTGTGTGTGTGTGTGTGTGTTCTGAAAGTGAGGATGAAAAAAAACAATGAAAATTTTAGGGGTTTAGAGTTATTGAGGTATTATAAAGAACACAAAGATAGGATAATGAATAGAATAAAGTGGGCAAGTGTGCTGTTGTAAATTGATGTAGAGGACAGCCTATTTGAGGAGATGAAATATCAGCAGAGAACTGATTGATATGAAAAAATGAGCCATGAAAATCCTTGAGAAAGAATATTTTAGACAGAGGAAAGGGCAAATTTCATCCTTCTCCAAATTTTTTTTGGTGGTACTAATCCCCAGTACTAAAAAATGTGACTGTATTTTGAGATAGAGCCTTTAAAGAGGTTATTAAGGAAAATGAGGTCATATGGGTGGCCTCTAATCTAATATGACTGGTGTCCATATAAGAAAAGATTTAACCAGCTGGGGTGACTCAGTGGTTGACCATCAACCTATGAACCAGGTGGTTGTTTGGTTCAGTTTTGGTCAGGTTACATGCCTGGGTTGCAGGCTTGATCTCCAGTGTGGGGCATGCAGGAAGCAACTGATCAATGATTCTCTCTCATCATTGATGTTTCTATTTCTTTCTCCCTCCCTTCCTATCTGAAATCAATACAAATGTGTGTGTGTGTGTGTGTGTGTGTGTGTGTGTGTGTGTGCATGAAATGATATATATACTAGAGGCCCAGTACATGAAATTTGTGCATGGGAGGGTGTCCCTCAGCCTGGCCTACACCATATCACAATCCAGGACTACTGGCTCCTAACTGCTCACTTGCCTGCCCAATTATTCCTAACCACTCTGCCTGCTTGATTGCTCCTAACTACTCTGCATGCCTGCCTTATTGCCTCTAACTACTGGCCTGCCTGCCTGATTGCCTCTAACCATTGACCTGCCTGCCTGATCACCCCTAACCACTTAGCTGCCTGCCTGATTGCCCCTAACCACTGGCCTCCTGCCTGATCACCTCTAACCATCTCTGCCTGCCTCATTGACCCTAACACTTTCTTGCCTGCTTGATTGCCCCTAACTGCTTGCTGGGGGTGTGTGGTCATTCTGCCATTTTGGTGGCTGGGCTTTTATTTTATAGGATATTTTGAACAGAGGATTTGGATGCTGACACATATAGAGACAGTCATGTGAGAACTTGGGGAGAAGCAGCATCTGCAAGCCAAACCTGCTGATATTTTGATCTTATAAATTTAGTTGCTTGTACTGGGAGAAAATGAAGTTCTATTGTTTAAATCATTCAGAATGTGGTATTTTGTTATGGTATCCCTAGAAAATCAACAAGCAAATCAACAGGTAAGAGTTGGATATGTTTGCAAGCAACAGGTAGGCCAGAAAGAAAGCTGGGGAGAGTAGTAGAAGGTGGGATTGGAAAGAAGGACAAGGGCCAGATAATTCTGATGATATAGAGGCTGGATTTTGTTCTTAGTAAATGTGAACAGGTTTTATAGCAGGAAATTGACATGAGTAATTTATGTTTAAAGAAGGGTCCTATGACTGCAGCATAAAAAATAGACTTTGAAAAGCTAGAGCAGAAGCAGGAGGTATGTGCAGTAGTGCACATAAGAGAGCATGACTTGGACCTGGCTGCTGCTGATGGAGTCGTGAGAAGTGGTTAGGTTCAGTTTATGAGGGTAGAGCCAACAGATCTTGCTGGAAGTATTATGTAAAGAAAAGAGAAGCAAATATGAATTCTAGTTTTTTGTACCTAAGTAAAAGGGCTAAGGATGGTTCTGTTTTATGAAGTGGGCAAACTAGAAGGAGAAATTACCCTAACCCTTAAATGTAGGTTGCTATGTTTTATGTTATATGCACATGAAATATTATTTCTTTATTTGAAAAAATTGAAGAAGAATATTTCTTGGGAAATTTAAACAATACAGGAGTATATGAAGTTCTCCCTTTGTAATCTCATTCATCAGAGATGAGCTTTATTAACAACTAATTACATTTCTTTCTACACCTTTTAAGAGTATATTTGACACCTCTCTCTCTCTCTCTCTCTCTCTCTCTCTCTCTCTCTCTTTCTCTCTCTCTGTCTCTCTTATACACACACACACACACATACATTTCTTAGAAACTGATTTCTATCATAATAAAAAGTGCCAGAATTCTCAAAAATGATACAATTCAATATAATGTGCATTTATATCCCCCTCTTCTTTTTTTAATTTTAAGGGAGCTTGTTAGAATAGTATGTAGAAAGTCAGATAGTGGGTGGTAAAACCACCACTTTGAGGAAAAGAGAGCAGCTTTCTCAATGGCAGTAGTTGCTGTTATTCTGGGCTCCAGATCCTGGATCTTTGTTTTCAACTGGATTTGATTTTTATTAAGGTGAATTTTGTTCAATGAATTTAAATCTTATTTGTCTGTAATTTTATAAGTGCATCTTTTTTGGGGAGAGGGGAGATTTTAGAGAGTTATAAATACCAAATGATAGAATAATTTCTTATTTGATTAATTATTATTATTTTAAAATCTCTAGGTCTTTTCATGTCATGATCTATTTTTTCTGACATTTTTATATGATTAAACCAAATGTGAACAAGGCAATTCAAGAACCCAAATTTACTTGCTGAATTCACTAAGTCTCTAGATGAGAAAAACAGAAATGAACAGATTCCATATAAAACATACAAAGGAAAGGACAAAATAAAGTTAAAAATTTTCATCTGAAATAGTTTAGCATATTAAATATTGTTAACCCTTAGAGGCACCATAAAATAATATACAGTGAAAACTTATGTGTGTGGCCAAGCATTGTAATATCTATATATACAAAAGCCTAAGCAACCGGCTGATCAGCCAACCAGCCAGTAGGTATGATGCACACTGACCACCAGGGCGCAGATGCTCAACACAGGAGCTACCGAGCAACCAAAATTTTGCAGATTGCCCTCTTGCACTCCGGGGACTCCTTGATGGATGTTGGACTGCCAGTTTGGGCCTGATGTTCACAGACCAGACCAAGAGACCCTACTTGCCAGAAGGACCTCCTCTTACTTCAAAGGAACCCTTTGAGTTCTAACGCCATCCCAGGTGTGGCTGGCTGGGGAGGGACCACAGGAGGTTGGCTCCAAGGTGTGTCCAGCCCATCTTGCCCTGCCAGCCACCTTCTAATTAATTTTTTTTCAACATGCACAAATCCATCCACCAGTTCTCTAGTCTTTGTATAATGCTGGAACCAAAGCTGTCAATCATAAACCATCTGATTCTCCATAACTCACCCTATCCTGTTCTTTATGGTTCTTCTTCTCCCTCCCCAAACAAAAAGAAATATATTCTAGAACAAATGAGCTACACAGAGATCTCAAAGAGAACGAACAAACCCAGAGGATCAAACACAGCTCTGAGGGAAGGAAACAGATGACCTAACCTAAATGGTCTTTGGAAATAGAAGTGATGTGCCTATGCCAGTCACTATGATAAGCTTTTAACACCAACATCTCATTTACTCCTTACATCAACCCTGGTGAATGTTATTATGTTAGTTCTCCTTATCTGTGGTTTTGTGTTCCCAGGTTTCAGTTACCATTGGTCAATCATGGTCCAAAAATTTTAAATGGAAAATTCCAGAAACAAACATGAGTATTAAATTGTGCATCATTCTGAGTAGTGTGATGAAATCTCATGCTGTCCTACTTCATCCCGCACAGGACGTGAATCATCCCTTTGTCTACCTTGTCCTCGCTGTATAGTTAGGTTATCTCAGGAGCAGTAAAATCCATTACTCTTCCCTGAGCTGCTAATGATTTATTTTTGTAAATGGTTACAAAGTGATAATTTATTACCATACATATATTTATCTGTCAACGTGTTAAAGTTGACGTGTGTTATAACACAGAATTTGAACTTTCCTTAATTTCTTTAGCTAATGGAGTTTATCTGGGATACAACTGAAGGTATGTATGCAGACTAATTAGAAGATTAGGATGGTTAAATTCCTAGCTGTGTGGTTCCATATTAAGCAATGAATAGGATGTATACTATACATTATTTCTAAATCTTGCATTTTATGGTACTTGTAAATAATTTATATGTTTATTCTCACAAATAACTTTGCCCAGATTATTGGGAGCTTTCTTCTACAAACAGGTTAGGTGTCAACTAAGAGTATGATTTGTTTCTTCAGTTTTAAAACTGAAAAACATGGGGATAAAATTTTAAATATTTGAACTAATAAACTTTTGTCATCTATAATTCCCAATTCCAAGTCATTTAATGATTTCTCTATGAAGATCTTTAGTTGGCTGATTCACAATTCTTATCTAGTTTAAAGAAAGGATAACTTTTGCCATTTAGACTGAGACAAATGTATTCTCTCTGGAGGAAGTAGGGTAAGATGTAGACAAAGTTTTACTCAGAAAGGAAGAAGTAGGAGGCCAAGTAGGATCATGGGAAGGGGAAGATAAAGATCAAATATGTTAAGATTTCTGACTATGGCCTCAAATATCAGAGAACAAATTGTGTCCTTTAGTTTAAGAGAATATTAAAAGTAGAGAAATATTATATCATTCCTTTTTTGGGAACTTAAAAAGTGACTGCTTCAGAGTGTGATTTCAAAGACATAGTGGGGGACAGCAGTGGTGTACATTGGTGCAGCAGAGTGGAAGAGCCTGGCTGGGAGTTCTCAAGATGACCTTGGACTCTGGCATTATGGAAGGGACCTGGGAATCCCGTCATGTTCTCAGGCAGAAGTGGAATACTTTATACTTAAGAGTTTGACTGGTGAACTTGACAGAAGGGCTTATAGAAATAGAGGAAAATGGATGTTTCACCAGGATTAGAGAAAGGCAGACTTGTTGATGTAGGGCTGAAGTCATGTAAACCTACTTTCCCTCCAGCTATCACCCAGATCCCTCTGTATGAGAGCGAGTAAATTTGAATGACTAAACATTTATTCAAAGAGAAAGAGTAACAGAAAAGAGTCTCTTGTACTGGAAGATGTTGAAGCATTAATCAGCAAAGTTAATATCTTATTCTCTTAGACCACATAATGAGGACTTGCGAAGAAGCAACAATAAATTTTCTTTGCTCATTTGTAAACCAGTGCAGTCCTGTGATTCTGGTTGACAACTTTTATCAAGCATTTTTAAAAAATACAGTTGTTTTCCTAGGCCAGGGCAATATTGATTCATATAGTCCCATCTTTTAATGTGGTAGGAAGCTCTTTAGTAGAAACACTATACTGCAGGTACTACTTTGCCACACAGTCTTCTTCTGAAGATGATAAATGGTCTCAAAGGCACTGAATTATCCTTCAATAGTAATAATTGGTGGGCATGAGCACTTTCATCAGGCTCAGGCTTTAAGTTTTGCCTTTTATCCTTTAAGAAACACTGATGGTGATATTCTAAATATACACTACAATGTCATTCTACTTGATCTAATAGATTGTTTTTGGTGGAATCATGAACTTATTCAACAAGTATTTAATGGAACAAGCTGAAGAGTCAGACAGGGTCCCTGTGCTGATAAAGGTCACATTTGGATTACCGTATAAGACAACTTTTTAACCCAGGAAAATCTTCTCAAAAGTCAGGGATTGTCTTATACATCCACTGTTGTCTTATAGGATGGGTGCTGAAACTTCTGAGATAGACTGGAGAATCTGTGGTCACTGTATATGATGGGGGGAGCTCAAAAATGGCCGCAGCTGCATCCCTGCCATATGCAGTGACCGTATGAAAGTAGCAAGGGCGGTGCTGTACAAGTATGGTAGAAGAAAATACACTCACCAGGATTCATGGAAAGAAGTGACTTAACACGGTCCCGATGACGAGGTGAGGGGGCGCCTCACTGGGAAGATGTAAGTGAAGGGCAGAGCAAGCTACAGGTATCTAGGATGCCAGAGGTATGAAAAAAAGAGATAGAGCGGTGCTGTGCCCAGAAAAACACGCCTCTTTTACCTGTCTGGCCTGCCCTTGTATCCTATTATCGTACCTCTTTCTCTGCCTCTCAGATCTTGCTCCTGAGGACTGTAGGAAAACTGTCACACCAGTAAAACCTGTAAAAATATGGTAGCTTGCAGTTATGATGGGCATTGCTAACTCAACAGGGACTTGCCCAGCACTTGCTCTCTCTCTCTCTCTATTGTTTGTTATCTTCCTCCTATCATCATCAGTTCCAGTTTGGTTGACAGCTTAGAAAACAAACAGCATGGCAGCTCCCATGGGTTTATTGTCTTATCCTTCTTTCGCTTTAGAGTGAATTAGGAAAAGTTTAATCCATTTGCACTGTTTAAACAGCCTTGTATTTATAAGGGACAGTTTTCCTGCTAAGTGTCTGTATGTCATAAACATTTGAATTACAATTACTATATTGAAATCAAATCTGATGTTTTTTAAATTTTTATTTGGTTTGCATTGGAAAGGGGTAGTCTTATATGGCAAGTATATCCTAAACTCTATTTTAAACGGAAAAGTTGGGGGTTGTCTTATATGCCAGAAAATACGGGTATTTGATTTTTGTCTTGCCCAGACAGGCACAACTCTCGCATGCAAATCTTGTTCTTTAGGCTTCACAAGTATTCCAACTATCAAACAATTCATCTTTTATGTGTACACATTTGTTATTCTTCTCTACTTTCAATTTTAATGTTTTCTGTTATTTCCCTTGTAGTTTTATGCCCTTTAGCAGTACTTCCAACTTTCTCACTATATTTTTACTTATAGGACTTATATTTCTGAGTACATGAAAGATTTTAGAAGGTATTTTTTAATTAAAATGTTTTATAGAGAAATTTCTATTGTGTTGCAATTTTTTTAAAGCAGAAAAGAAAATATAATTTATTAAAAATAAAAAATACACTAATCATTGACCCTAATGCATAAAGCCCCTTATACATAGATATCAATCTTCTATGCTTTGATGAGTACAGCATGAAAAAGCAATATTTTATAGTAAGAAAATTAGTGCTTAACAATTTTGCTTCCTCGTATTTCAGGTCATCTCTGATATTTTTTTTTATTTTTTTTAAATTAAATCTTTATTATTCAGATTATTACATTTGTTTCTCTTTTTTTCCCCTCCATAGCACCCCTCCACCCAGCTCCCACCCTCCCTCTGCCCTTAGCTCCCTCCCATTGATCTCATCCATAGGTGTATGATTTTTGTCCAGTCTCTCCCTGTACCCCCTTCATCCCTTTCCCCCTAAGAATTAACAGTCCACTCCCTTTCTGTGCTCCTGAATCTATTATATGCACCAGTTTATTCTGTTGATCAAATTTTTAATTCACTTAATTTTTAGATTCACTTGTTGATAGCTATGTATTTGTTCATAATTTTTTGTCTTTTACCTCTTTCTTCTTCCTCTTCTAGAAGAGTACCCTTC
>PVJN01027913.1:6640-27764 GCA_004026805.1 Lasiurus borealis
CCCCCCCCCCCCCCCCCCCCCCCCCCGCCAGGTGGATGAAACACCCACCCAGGTGAGCTCAAATTCCTGGCCCACAGAGTTGTGAGAAAGTAGCATGGTCATCGTTTTAAGCCGTTGTGTTTGAAGGTAGTTTGTTCTGTAGCAATAGATAATTACACCACAATTGCTTCATAAGGTGCTAATAACCCTTTACCCGACCAATGGATAATGCTGCTATTTCACAGAGTGAATTATGGAGCTGATTTATTGAGTTCCAGATTTATTTCAAAATAGTTTGTGCAGCCGAGACTGGTTTGGCTCAGTGGATAGAGCGTCGGCTTGCGGACTGAAAGGTCCCAGGTTCGATTCCGGTCGGGGGCATGTACCTTGCTTGCGGGCACATCTCCATTGTGGGGCGTGCAAGAGGTGGCTGATCGATGTCTCTCTCTCATCGATGTTTCTGACTTTCTATCTCTCTCCCTTTCTCTCTGTAAGAAATCAATAAAATATATTTAAAAAACAAAAGTGGACATGTTCTGTCCCATATTATAAAAAATAGTATGTGTAGCTTCGAATTTTGAAGTCACTGCAGATTCAACGCAGTTGTAAGAATCATATGAAGAGACCGCCTGCCGGCTCACGTCCTTTGCCCATTTTTCTAACTGTTGAGTGTGAGACTGTTTTATATTTTTTAGGCACTAGTTCTTTGTCAGATGTGTGGCTTGCAGATATATCCTCCACTATTAAGCTTGTCTTCTCATCTTCACATGGCTTTGGAAGAATAAAGTTTTTTAATTTAATGAAATCTAATGTTTTGATTTTTGATGGCTTAAACTTTTGTTGTTGTCTAAGAACTTTCTGCCTAACCTGAGACCTCCCCTAAAGATTTTCTCCTTTGTCTTTTTCTAAATGTATGGTTTTACATGTTACATTTAACTCCATTATGACCCATTTTAAGTTAATATTTGAATGAAGTGAGAGGTTTTGGGTCAAGGGTGTTCGTTTATTGACCATGGGTATCTAATTGCTTGGGCACCGTTAGTTATTGAAATAACCAATGGTCTGTAACGTATTATGTTGTAGCCTCTTGCGCTCTTATAAAGAATACTAGAGGCCCTGTGCATGAAATTCGTGCAGGGAGGGGAGTTCGCTCAGCCCAGACTGCAACCTCTCCAATTGGGGACCCCTTGAAGGATGTCCCACTGCCGGTTTAGGCCAGATCCCACATCCTTCTCACAATCTGGGACTGCTGGCTCCTAACTGCATACTTGCCTGCCTGCCTGCCTGATCACGCTTGCCTGCCTCTGCCTGCCTTCTTGATTGTCCCTAACCCCTCTGCCTGCCTCTGCCTCTGGGCCTCTCTCCAGACCTGATCTGAAGCCTCTGTGGCAGCTTCTGATCAGCCCTTGCCTCTCTCTTTCCAGGCCTCGCCAGCAGCTACAGTGGCTGCTGATTAGGCCCTGCCTCTCTCTGGGCCTCATTCACAGCCACTGAGGCAGTGGTGAGTTCGTTAGGCCTCTGCCTGGCCTGGGCCAGAGGCTGACAACTTCACTATACCTGTCTCGCCCCACCCCACACCCTCCTGCTCCCTTGAAGTTGTCCCAGAGACTCCTTACACTATCTTCATATTTTTGGATTCCTTTTTCTTTTTGCTTTTCAGATTGGGTGTTTTTTACTTCTTTGTATTTCAAATCTTTGACTTTATTCTTGCCATCTTCTAATCTGCTGTTAGATCTCTGTACAATATTTTTTATTTCAGTCAGTGTATGCTTAATTTCTAGTTGGTCCTTTATCATATCCTCAAGGGTCTCGCTAAATTTATCGGCCTTTTCTAGAAAATTCTTGAAAAACCTTATAACCGTGGTTTTGAACTCTATATTCAGTCATTTGCTTTCCGCCATTTCTTTCATTTGTGATCTGTTTCTTTGTCTCCACATTTTGGCTGCTTCCCTGAGTTGATAGAATGCTTTGTGTGCTAGGTGTCCTTAGGGCCCAGTGGCTCAGCCTCCCCACTTATCTGAGGTGGACACTCTCGGTGCACCCCTTTGTGGGCTATGTGCACAGTCTTGTTGTAGTTAAGTCTAATTGTTGTTGGTATCACTGGGAGGAATTGACCTCCAGGCCAATTGGCTGTGAGGATCAGCTGTGTCTACGCTGGAAGAACTGTGCTGGAGACACCCTTATGAGACAAGGCTTGCAAAAGCCTCTGTGCTCAGCTTGGATGGGGCAGAGTTTCAGGGCAGAACAGACAGCATTGGTTTCCCATCAGCCCTGCCCTAATAGGCCCCTGTGTGTCACTGTCCTGTGATAATTGCTGCAAGCACCTCTGAGAGAAAGCTGCTTTGGAGTTCCACCTGCTGCAAACAGTCCAGTTTCTCCACAAATGAGTCTGCTCCCCAGAGTTTCCTTGGAAACTGGAGTTCAGTGCAGTCAGGAGCTTTTGTCTTCCTCCTGTTGAGAAAGCCAGCCACACACTCAGTTGCCAGTCCTCTCCGTGTGCACATCACAGTACCTCTGCCTCTTGCAGCTCCTCTGAGTCTCAGTGTGCTTTTCTCTTTCCTTCTAATTGTAGAATTTCCACTCAGCCAGCCTTCCTGTGGTTCTGGATGATGTCTGTTTTGTCTTTTAGCTGTAGTTTTGAAATTGTTGTGTGAGGCAGCAGTTTAGGTGTTTACCTATGCCACCATCTTGGTCTCTCCGACCCTGGTCTTTTATAATGTAGATATGATGTGTGAACAATGACAGGCATTTTTCAGTGTAAGGAGACTTGTGGTTGTGGAGTTGGAGGCAGAAAAGGAGCAGAAAGGAAGGGGCCAGAGAGGCAAGAGTTCAGTTTCCAGACATTTCCCCAGGCCCCATGAAGTCATACTTTGAGAAGGGAATTTTAACGGTGTCCCTTTTCTCTACCTTTCACTTGATTAAAATGGAAAAGTCCTGGATTTGTATTGTCAGTAGATTCAGTGTTTTTAAAAAGGATTTTTTTCCTACCAAATCTCAGTTATTTTAACTTCTCTTTTTCCTCTGATTGCTTTTTCTTTGCTGATCAGTTCATGCCAAAATAATAGGCATTCTCACAGATCAAGAAAAATGTTACCCTCCAAAATGTTCACATTAAAAATGTAAGGTGCCTTTCTGTGCTTGACTTCCAAGAGCAAAACTCATCTACATAGCCATTATTTATGCAGGGGGCAGGTTTATACAGTAGCAGAGAGTGTCCATACCCATAATTCCTTCTGACATTCATGTTGCCTCACCGTTTTGAAAATGCATCCTTCAGTTCAATACAGCTTATTGAATATCCATTCTGTTTAGTCTGCACTTGTGGTGGAAAACAAACAGCAACTGGTATCCTTGGCTCTATTACATTTTCTGACAAGTGGAAAATATCTGTTTGTGATGCAATACATACTTGGTTTTAAGTAATTCAGCAAATTGGCTTATTTAGCTTGCGCTCTGCAGGGAACAATTTTCACCCATCATTGATTCCTCACTGAAATATGTTGTGATTGTGGATACCAGCAGCCAGAAGGACTTAGTGGTGGTGCTTTGAGTGAATGAGGAGTTAGTGAAAATGCTGCTCACTATGCAAAACTAGCCATGCTCATTTTGCTTACCCATGTGACTGGAGCCGGCCCTGGTCAGTTCATGACAGTCTAATGTTAAATATTCAAGAACTTTGTGAGCTCGATGTTCGAAATTGAGGATGCTTACACCACAGAAATTGTCAATTTTTCAAATCAGAGTATGTTTGTTTGCGAGATGGTTTACCAACACACCATTTCCTCCTCTACCTCAATGTAGGAGGACTACAAAGGAGATGGCAGGCAAATAAATGAAGCTTTTGCAGGGAAAAGTGAATAAACACAAAGAATTGGATGACAAAGGTATAAATTTCTGCAAAAGTACCCAGGTACAGTTAAGCACATTTAAGCATTTGAGAGCAAGAGAATGGCTATTAGATTGAGCAAGTATGGTAAT
Source organism: Lasiurus borealis (assembly GCA_004026805.1). NCBI lineage: Eukaryota > Metazoa > Chordata > Mammalia > Chiroptera > Vespertilionidae > Lasiurus > Lasiurus borealis. The sequence goes on from PVJN01027913.1 coordinate 10,598, forward strand.
GACTCGTGAAAGTGAGTTTCAAATAAGGCTTGTTTTCTTTTTTTAAGTTGAAAGTATTCAGCACAAAGCATAATGGTTATCACAAAGTTAACACCCACATAAGCACAATCCAGATACCTGCAGCTGGAAGAACTTTATGAAGCAAATTTTCTGGGAGAAAAAGGCACAATCTAGGAGGAAGTAGTGGAGGGGGCAGTCCAGGCAGGCATGTAACAGAAGAGATGACTTGGAGCTCCATAGCAGCACCCAGCTTCAAAAATTTCAGTTGGCATTGGCAGGGTAGCTCGTTTGGTTAGAGCAGTGGTTCTCAACCTGTGGGTCGTGACCCCTTTGGGGGCCGAACGACCTTTTCACAGGGGTCGCCTAATACCATCGGAAAATGCAGATATTTACATCACGATGCATAACAGTAGCAAAATTTCATGGTTGGGGGTCACCACCCCATGAGGAACTGTATGCAAGGGTCGGGGCCTTAGGAAGGTTGAGAACCACTGGGTTAGAGCATCTTCCCGATATGCCAAGGTTGCAGCTTCAATCCCTCATCAGGGCATATACAAGAATCAACCAAAGAATGCTTAAAGAATTAGAATAACAAATTGGTAACAAATACCTCTCTCTCTCTTGCTCATCAATACATTAAAAACATTTTTTCAGCCGAAACCAGTTCGGCTCAGTGGATAGAGCATTGGCCTGCGGACTGAAAGGTCCTAGGTTCGATTCTGGTCAAGGGCATGTGCCTTGGTTGCGGGCACATCCCTAGTAGGGGGCGTGCAAGAGGCGGCTGATCGATGTTTCTCTCTCATCAATGTTTCTAACTCTCTATCCCTCTCCCTTCCTCTCTGTAAAAAATCAATAAAGTATTTAAAACATTTTTTTTTCAGTTGGATAGTATAACCTCCTCTGGATTTTTCTTTTATTTTGATAGGTGCTGCAAATCAGTTTTATGAAGACTTTTTTTTAGCTGTGCTGATGAATATACATTTAGTAGCTAAATTTAGGGCTTTTCTGCTTTGAAATGTGAAGATGTTACTTAGGTACCTTCCCCTCTTCTTAGTGCAGTCTCTGATTTAATGTAATTTTTTTAGCTGCAAGAGGGAAAAATAGACGGTTATTAACTACTTCGGGTTCAGTAGCATCTGCGGTATCTTTGTTGTTACTTGCTACTTCTATATTAACTCATCAGTTTTATTTAGATACATGTACATTCTTTTCCTGGGGGAAAGTTGAAGTATAATAATTTCTTGAGAGTGAAGGATATATAGCTTTGAGTCCAAAAAAAGAGGGATGTCAGGGCCTACTAAATCCAGTGTAAGTTTGTCTTCTCTACAAGACTTTAAGTTCTATGAAGGCTGAGACAATGTAGGACACATAGTGTTTGTTTATTAATTATTTGTGGCCTTGGATTGGATAAAGCTGAATAAAATATTTTGAAAGATGTTATGACTAGTGGTCTTATCTTAACTTCATCCAAATTTTGCATCCAAGATTTCATCTAATTTTACTGCCCTCCAAAAAATACCCCAAAAAGACACTAGACTTGATATTCTTGATGAATTTGCTCAGTAACTCCATGGGTTTTTCTCAATTTTCAAAGCAGTTTCCTTTCAACTACCTTTTATTTTTCTTACCTTGTACCCATTAATGATCTTAGACCTACCTAGGACATTCCTAACACCTCCCTGACTCCTACCCAGGTTCTATTGTATTTGGTGAATCCTAAATCCTCTCACCTCTCAACTCCAGTACTCATGATATTTATTATCTGTTCTCAGGGGTGTGTCAGCCACCGCATGATACGCATCTATATGGGCAAGAGGGACCTTATCACAGTATGTGTTTGTACAACACATAACATGTTTACAACCAAGTCCAAGAGGAGTAGATGAGGGACTAGTCTTAACAGGCACATAGCATTGGATACTTTAATATAGAGTACATATTCTTTAAAAACAACAACACAGGTTTATTCACATATAATCTACATGCCATAAAGTTCACCCTTTAAGTGTCCCATTCAGTGGTGGTTAGTTTAGTCACAGTGTTTTGACTATATCACTGCTACTTATTTCAGAACATTTTCATCATCTCTAAAAGAACCTATTAGCATCTCTCCCACCCACCAGCCTTAGGCAACCACAAACCTATTTTTTGTCTCTATAGATGTACTTTTTCTGGATATCCTAGCTAATAAAAGAGTAATATGCAAATTGACTGTCACTCCAGCCCCCATGTGGACACAAGATGGCCGCCACAAGATGGCCAGCAGAGGAGGGTAGTTGGGAGGGACCAGGCCTGTAAGGAAGGACAGTTGGGGGCTATCAAGCCTACAGGGGAGGGCAGGTAGGGGTGACCAGGCTGGCAGAGGAGTACAGTTGGGGGTAACTGGGCCTGCAGGGAAGGGCAGTTGGGGGAGACCCAGGCCTGCAGGAGAGAGCAGTTGATGGAGACAAGGTCTGCAGGGGAGAGCAGTTAGGGGCAAACAGGCTGTCAGGACATTCATTAGGCATCAATCAGGCTGGCAGGGGAGTGGTTAGGGGGTGATCAGGCTCGCAGGAAGAAGCGGTTAGGGGCAATTAAGAAGGGAGCCAGTAGTCTTAGATTGTGAGAGAGATGTCTGACTGCCTGTTTAGGCCCAATCCAGGTAGGGGCTAAACAGGCAATTTAACATCCCTCGAGGGGTCCTAGATTGGAGAGGGTGCAGGCTGGGCTGGGAGACACCCCTCTGCCCCGGTTCACAAATTTTATGCACTGGGCCTCTAGTATCATATAAATGCAATCACATAATATTTGGACTAACTTAGCAATTATTCATGCTTTATCATGTGTTGATACTTCCTTTCTTTTATGGCCAAATAATATTCCATCATATGGACATACCACAGTTTATCTATCCATTTGACAGTTGTTGGGCTGCTTCTGTTTTTGTTGTTGTTTTTGTTTTTGCTATTATGAATAATGCTGCTGTGAACATGTATGTGCACATTTTTATGTGGACATAGGCTTTAAGTTCTCTTGGGTATATACCTAGAAGTGGAATTTATGAACTATATAATGACTCTACGTTGAACATTTTTAAGGATAGTTAAAATGTTTTCAAAAGCAGGCACAGAATTTTACAGTCCCACCAGCATTATGTGAGGGCTCCAGTTTTTTCACATCCTTGGAAACACTTGTCATTATCCTTCTTTTGGATTATAGTCACCCTGCTGGATGTGAAATGGTATCTCCTCATGGTTTTGATTAGCATTTTTCTTAGTACTAATGACGTTGAGCATCTTTTCATATGCTTGTTAGCTATTTGTGTACCTTATGTGAAGAAATGTCTATTCAAAATCTGAATAATTTTAAATTGAATTATTTGTCTTTTTTTATGTTGACTTGCAGGAGTTCTTTATAAATTCTGCATGTAAGCCTCTTATCAGATAAATGACTTGCAAATACTTTCTCCATTCTGAGTGATAGCTTTATTGATATGTGCAGCCAAAATTTTAAAATGTTTATGAATGCAAATTTGTGTGTTTTTTTTCTTTTGGCTTCTTATGCTTTTGGTGTCATATCTAAGCTGCCATTCATTTGTGATCCAAGGTTATAAAGTTTTGCTCTTATGTTTCCTACGAGTTTCATAGTTTTAGCTCTTACATTATTAGGTCTATGATTAATGTTTAGTAAATTTTGGTTTATGGTATGAGGTAGGGGTCCAACTTTATTCTTTTGAATATATCCAGTACCATTTTTTGGGGGGGAGGTGCGGAAATCATCTGTCCTATTAGCTCTCTTGCCAAAAATCAATTAACCATAAGTGTAAGAGTATACATCTAGATTCTCAATCACATTCCATCGACCTGTCTATCTTATGCCAATACCACACTGTTTCAATCACTGTAGCTTTGTAGTAAGTTTTGAAATCCAGGAATATGTGTCCTCCAAATTTGTTCTCTTTCAAGATAGTGTTAACTCTTTCCCAATCCTCTAGACTACACAATAATCACTATATAAATGTTTTTAAATGATAAGGCGAGCGATGCCCTGTACATGCATCTCCTATCCCAGACTTCCAGGAATCCCAGAGCTTGATAAAACCCACAATTTGTATCTCATTTTCAGTTTTTTCTTTTAAGATTTTTGGTCAGCTTTAAAGATAGTTGTAAATAACATCAGGCTGCTTTAATGTTAACTAATTACTAGTGATTGATTGTGCTTGACAAATTCCTTGAATTTGACTATTTTTAGGGTGAAGTTGAGTTAAATAAAATAACAAGCCCTGAGAATGGGTTTTCCATTGAGAGGCCAGGCAGGCCAAATAATGCCAGTTCCCTTGGGACAGGACTTTTGGGAAGCTCAGTCTTGTTATTCCCTCTTTAGTGGCTGCTAAGCTGCTAGCGTTCATGGCGACTGTAGTTGGAAGGCTGTTGGTTTTCAAGGTTCCTGTGGAGCTGGGGAATGGGGAATGAGATTAGGGCTCAGATCTCACATTTTCTTACTGTGACTCAGCTGTTTTTCTTGAATAAACATTCATTAGACCGTTGCAACCCTTTAGTTAATTTCCAGAATTTGAAAAAAGGATTTTGATAGTTTTTGCCAGGGTTCTGTTGCTTTTATGGGAAAATAGATTTTTTCAGAGGTTTTTACTCCAGCATGCCTGGAGTCAGAACAGGTTATTCTTCATTTTTTAAATTGAATTTATTGGGGGTGACATTGGTTCGCAAAACTACAGGTTTCAAGTGTACAACTCAACAAAACATCATCTGCACCCTTGATTATATATATATGTATATATATATATATTTTTAAATCCTCACCTAAGGATATGTTTTTTCTTTATTTTAGAAAGAAGAAGAAGAAAAAGAAGAGAGGAGAAGAGAGGAGAGGAGAGGAGAGGTTACCTCCCACATGCGTCCCAGGGATCAAACCCAACAACCTAGGTATGTTCCCTGACCCGGAATTGAACCAGCAACTTTTTGGTGTATAGGACAATGTTTCAATCAACTGAACCACCGGCCAGGCCTGAATTATGCATTGTTGATACTTGACTTTTCAGCCTGATTCTCTAACCTTGAGACAGGTTGTAGTAGCCCAATTCAAGAAAGGCAAGTGGGAGATGGGAAACTTCAGCTTCTCCCAGGGAGCAGGAAGGAGGCAGCCCCACTTGTGCTGAGCCGGCACGGCCATGGCATACTCAGCCCCACGCTGGGCGCCATATGTGCTGAGCCAGCCCAGCCAGGTGCAGTGAGCCTGAGAGGGGGCAGTAAAGGATTGAGAGGACAGACCAGAGAAAAAAGTTGGGTCTGGGAGGGACGCTGCTCTCTGATGGAAAGACAGCGCCACGGGCTACAAGCCATGTCTTTATTTTATAGCCAGACTCCATGAGGCAAAGTCAGGGTGTGGTTACAATGTTCTCAGGAATTTGGAATCTACTCAATTCCATGCACCTGAACTCTATCAAGCTCTCATCACTCAGCCCTGTGGGACCACAGGTTCGGACCATAGGTTCAAGCTTACAACCCTAGCCTGTGGCCATAATTGTGCTGGGAGGGCTTTGCGCTCCATGCTAGGACTTGCATGCGACTTTGCCATGAGAGGACCGTGCTCTCTCGTTAGTCCCAGGCTTGAACCTGTCCAAACGCTGGGGCCCGCTCTCCACACACCCCGAGGCAGGAGCCACGTAGGTTGGCTTGGCTTGGCTTGAGCAGCAGGTGATATTGTAAAAATAACTGCTTTGCATATGACTTTCTTCTTTTGTAATGTGGGGATAATGTTGTTGACCTCACAGATAATCCACTGTAAGGATTAAATGCATTACCTCATGTAAGAGAGGGAAGACACAGTGTCAACTAAAAAGCAGTTAATACATATTCTTTCCCAACACACTAGACACACAATAGTTACTAAATCCATGTTGTTAAATGAAGAAATCGCCAGAGCGCATGACTGCTGATTAGCACGGTGATTAAGGTCATGGGAGCCGGAGCTCAGACAGCCCGCGTTAAAATCCTGCCTTAGTAACCCACTAGCTATGTGACTTTGGGGGATTAATGATTAGTACTATTGCCTATTTACTTTCATTTGGTTCAAATCTTGGGTGTGCTATGGTCTCCCACTCTGTCACCACCCTGCTTACTGCCACCGAGGACAGTTTTGTGTTAGGTGCCTGAGGGAGGGTCAGGTAATTTGGCCTCCTATAAAAATGCCCCGTGAACTCCTACCATGTATTCCCTGAGCATGCCAGCGATATTTAAATTGAATTTATTGTTCTAACCTTCAGCACAGTGTTTCCTTAAGGAGCTCTGGCTTTCTGTCCCTTGACTTACCTGGGAATTCATGGGGAGAGACAGGAGCAGGTACAAGAAGCATACCTTGTTTGACAGGTTTAAGGTTACATTTCGTACTTAGGTAAATTATAAAACTGTATTTAGTAGGATCCTAAAGGATGGCGAGATCCTAGGGACTTGCACAGATAAGGGAAGGCCTCCTGGGGGTGACAGGCTGCAGCCTAGCCCTAAAGAGTAGATAGAGGCTGGTTCCCCAGAAAGAGGAGGTGAGGGGGGCACAATGGCTGGAGTAGAAATGCAGGTGACAGCCTTTCTTTCTTTCTTCCTTTCTTTTTTAAAAAATATATTTTATTGATTTTTTACAGAGAGGAAAGGAAAGGGATAGAAAGTTAGAAACATCGATGAGAGAGAGACATCAACCAGCTGCCTCCTGCACACCCCCCACTGTGGATGCGCCTGCAACCAAGATACATGCCCTTGACCGGAATTGAACCTGGGACCTTTCAGTCCCCAGGCCGACGCTCTATCCACTGAGCCAAACCAGTATTTTTTTTATTCTTTTTTTTTTTATTGATTTCATAGAGGAAAGGAGAGAGAAATATCAATGATGAGAATCATTGATTGGCTGCCTCCTGCACAACCCCTCCTGGGGATCGAGCCCACAACCCAGGCATGTGCCCTCGATGGGAATCGAACCCGGGACCCTTCAGTCTGCAGGCCAACGTTCTATCCACTGAGCCAAACCAGCTGGGGCCCGAGATGCAGGTGATAGCTTTTCATGGTAGTGGAAGTGGTTGTTGAGGCTACAGCCATGCTAATCGCGGTCATGTCCTAAGCTTGTTTGATCCTTACGTAAATCGGTGAGTTTTAAGCTATTATTATCCCCCATTGCAAATGAAGAACCTGAGACCCAGGAAAGTTAAGTGTGTGCAGATGAGTCACACTGCTGGTGATTGCATCAAAGCTTGATATTTTGTTTCCTTCTAGAGCACCAGGGAACATGGCTGAAAATAATGTGCAATCATTTTTTTTTAAATTTGATGCGAGAGAGAGAGAGAGAGAGAGAGAGAGAGAGAGAGAGAGAGAGAAAGTAAGTAGAGGGGTATGGATACTTTAAATACAGAGTAGCCTTGTGTCCTGGACTGGACTCAACAGTTGGAAGGAATGATGCTCTAATGGCAGAATTCTAGACATTGACCGCCAGGAGGTGAAAGAGCATTTTCTCCTTTGGGAAGGGAGAGTGCTTTCTCTCTTTCCCACTTTCACAGCAAACAGCCTCTACCTTCCAGACGTTGTACCCACAGGGTGAAGAAAGGAAGTACCAACTTCCCCTTTCAGGGTTTAAGTAACCACTGGAAGTAAACACTCAGACCGGCCCATACTGAAAACCTCTTACCTCAGCATGACCATGACTCTGAACAACATTCTCCTAGACCTGCAGTTTCCTCCCTGTGAAACATGGAGGCTGGATTACATGACTTCTAAGGCCCCTTCCACCTGAACGCTGTTGTATTCATCCTTTAACGCGAAGACAGATTCAGCATCGGAGTGACATCTGCTATAGGATTAGAGCAATAAAAGGAGCAGGGCAGGTGACAGGCAGGCGTGCATGCTGTCTGTTCTCTCCCGGTCCCCATCTCCTCTGCTCCAAGTGAGAAACTGGGAAGTGTCACTCTTACAGCCATAGAACTTTTGTTTGTGCATCATGTTAGAGTGAAACCATTAGAAACTTACTCCCAAGGTTTGTATTTACTGAAACCAAGCTGTCATGACTTTGAACATGACTCAGCAGTAGAACAATAAACTTCCCTTGGAAACTTCCCACTGATCAACGAGGCAACTAAACAGGCAGAGGCACTTAAATAATGCTGCTACTGACCTTTAAAAGCTGAGTACAGAAACATCAGAGCAAAGAGATGCACCCAGGAAGTAGCACCCGGGGCCTGGATCTAAGTAATGGGGATAGGGAATTTTGTTTTTTAACTAACCAGACCGCAGCCTGCACATGCTCGTGTCGGACTTCAGCGCAATCACCCAGAGAGAAGACCAGCTCAAGACATTTTAGGGATGCTTTTAGTGGAATCATCTTCAGAGGCAGAGAACACAATCTTTGATGTCCAGTTCAACCTTAAGCCTTTGAGGATGGGCTTGATTTGTGAAACCCATCACAAAGTAAACCAGAGCCTTGCAGTGGAATAAGGAAGATCATCAACAGAAACAATACCTCTCAGTACTTCATCTGGAGATGGTAGAGTAGAACCCTTTCTGCTGACAGGCTGCTATGTTTTTGTGATCTGTTGGATCAGTCATGCTCCAAGGCCACGGGGGCCTAAGAGAAAGGATTTAGAAGGTCATTTTAACAGCAGTGGTGTCGGTGGGACTGAGGAAGCAGCTGATCAGGAGGACACTGGATCTGGAGCGGTCCGTGGAGGACAATGCCCATTGTGAACATTGTTCCTCTTATTCCAAAGCACCAGGGAGCAATTTTCTGCTCCACAGTAGAGTAAAAATGTCTGTTTGTGGATCTCTTTTCCACCCAGATGTTGGTTCCTTAGTCTCTGTGTCCTACATTATATCGAGTTAATGTCTAAAAAATGAATCAAACGGGCTTTTGCATAAATGGTGGTTGGACAAAGAGAAAGTCACTTGGAAACTTCACATTGAAATAAAGTCCTAACAGATCAGAGATCCAAATGTAAAACATGAAACCAAATAATTATGCATGGGTATTACACTAAAGTTGTGGGTTCGATCCCTGGTTGGGCCTTATACAAGAATCAATCAGTGAATGCATAAGTAAATGGAATAGCAAATCTCAACCTCTTTCTCTCTCTCTCTCTCTCTCAAAATCAATAAATAAAAAAATAATATAAATGTCTTTCCTACATCTGTCCATTGAAGGAAGCTAGAATCAATGCTACTCTAGTGGGAGTGAGCACTCCTTGCCCCCAGGTCTTGGTTTCTAAAGATCATTTCTCACCAATAAAGAGAACATCCTTATTCTTAGCAGATGGGTATTGAAATATGTAGGGATGAAATGGTGTGAGTCTACCATTTATTTTCAAATGCTTCAGCCATATGCATGTGGGCTGGTGTGTGGGTGGATGGGTGGATGAGTGATAAGGATCTAACTATTGCACCAAGTAATCCCCTTTCCTGCACCTGACATAACGTCTGAAGAATAACTCCACCAGCCCACACTTTCTGGAGCACATGACCTCCATTCCGAAGATGAACCAAAGCCTGGAGGAACACTCCTAAAAAGATCAAAATTACTAAATTGCGTGACCCCGATGCTGAGAGATCCTAAAAATAGACAATGCCACGCGTGCTTTAATTTTCTGCTTAAAGCTCCTTCAATTCTTTCAATTCCGATATTTAAAATAGAACACCTGGGACTTCAGTCTTACTAGTCAAATGCACTTATTGAAATACCGCTCCCCGTGCTTTTGTCCATGCGATTACAGTGGTACCTCGAGATACGAGAGCCCTAACATAGGAAATTTTTGAGATACGAGCCGTGGAGTGAGCGATTTTTGCTTTGAAATACGAGCAACATTTGAGATAGGAGTAACTGCTCGGATCGGCTGCTGCATAGGACCCACCAGTTTACCGAGACTCGAGTGTCTCATAGTTTCCCACACCTCAAGGTTACAGAACGAATTAAACTGGTATCTCGAGGTACCACTGTATTTGGCTGTGACAGGTGAGAGCTTTCATTAGCAGTTACTGGCTCTGGTGCTGCTTGGAATTGGGAAATATGGATTCTCACTGAGGCGCTATAACTAACTTGGAATGTAGCTTTGGACATATCACATCTCCTTTAGGGAGTTTAAGTTTTCAACTGCCAAATACAGGGATTGGACGTGATTATTTTACTACTGTAAGTTTCTGTGATTTTGAGTTGTTTCCAAATAGAGTTTTGCATCTAAGAATAACAGGAGTGGGGACAGAAAGAGAGAGAGAGAGAGAAAGAGAGAGAGAGAGAGAGAGATCAGGCTTTATTGGAATATGAAGTAGCATAAATTTTTTCCAGATATTTTTTGACATCAATCTTGGGTCACATTCTTTAAGCATGTTAGAATGGATAGGAGTGACAAATGGTTCTTCAAGTATAAGAACAATATTTTGGTATATGATTTTATTTTTATTTTGGTATATGATTTTAATTAAAATAAAAATTTTTAAATAAAAATAATTTCAACAATTATTTTTTTTTCAATTGAGAAGAAAAAGGATGGGTTCTGAGTCCTTCTGTGGCAGGCAATTAGACCAATAGGAACAGAGCAAGAACATGGGACAGGTACAGAGAAAGTCACCAGAAAACCACAGGTGTCTAGCAACAGGCAAAACTGGGAAAACAAGGATCTTCCCCCCTCCCCCACCACCACCCAGGCTAAGCTTTTCCTCCCCTAGCACATTGCTGGTCATGTAGTTTAGACCCCCTGACCTTTCGTATTGTCGGTCATGTGGTTTGGATCCTCCCCTGACCTTTCCCCTGGTATGCTGGTAGTCATGCGGGTTAGACACCCTGAGAAGAGAAAGAACAAGGAGGTGAGAAAATAGCCCTTAAGTTTCAGAGGCACCGGCAACTCCAGGAAAGATATTATCAGACAGTCGAAGGGAGAGGGCTGTTTCCTCCTCAATTCTTGTCATGCTCGTGGGAAAGAATTCAAACCAGTGACTGACAGGAGCATTGGAGTTAATTTATGAAGGAAGCAAAGCCACGCATTTATTGAAGAAGTAAATCAGGCAAACCTATCAAAATATCCTGGCATAAAGCACGGGTGGACACTCCCCGTGGCTGCAACTCATGCGTTAGCTATGTCGGAGTTGGCCGAGGGTTTGTAACACACCTCAGATGTGGGTTTAATATGCTCCCATGCATATTAAATAACCGGCCAGGGCAGGACAATGGGGAAAGGGTAAATCTTCCGTTTACTCGCATGATTAGGGCTAGACAATCAACCGTGACCATCCATCTAAAAGTGTTAGAATACAAACGCGCCAAGCATGAAATCCTATTGAAAGCCACTCCATTCTTTTGATTATTCATTAGGGTTGCTCAGAGTCTGACAGACCTTCAAGGTCATTACTCTGAACATTACTCATCATTGTCATGTGGCAATGGAAAGTGTATTCTAGAAGAGTTCCGTCTAGTAGAAGTCTGCATGTACAAGAAGCTACCATTTTATTTGTGTGTGAACCCACCCTTCGGCTATGTGGTGTCAAAATAGGAATGCTGGAAGCAAACCTTCCAGAGTCTTTTGGTGCCTGGGTTGTGGGTACCTATTCTCCATAAATTCCTCTGAGAAGAGTCCTGGAAGGAGAGGGCCTTGCTGATTGGGTTGGTGGTGGGGGGAGGGAGAAGCGTTTTGCTTGTTAGGAATTGGTATAAGTTGGAAGCACGCTTTTCAGCCATTTCTTCCCTACTCCCTCAAGACATACAACCAGGAGTGAGAGGGTGAGAGGTACTATGAACTATAAACCCATCAAATATAAATGTGTCTAATGAGTGTTATGTTTAAGTATCAGTTCTTCAAGCAAAGTGTCAAGTGATTCATTTTGAAGTGACTGTCCAGAAGCACTGTTTTCAGTGCCCTCACCCTGGCTGCCTCAACACACATGTCTATAGTCCCAACTCTCAGGACTCGGGTTGCTCAGGCTAGGGACGCTCACTCCTATGGGTTCAACTGATTGTGTTGAGCAGTGGTTCTCAACCTTCCTAAGGCCGCGACCCTTGCATACAGCTCCTCATGTGGTGGTGACCCCCAACCATGAACTTTTGCTACTGTTATGCATCGTGATGTAAATATCTGCATTTTCCGATGGTCTTAGGCGACCCCCGTGAAAGGGTCGTTTGACCCCCAAAGGGGTCACGACCCACAGGTTGAGAACCACTGGTGTTGAGTAAATGCTGCTGGAGAAGTTCTCTGTCATCCAAACAAGCTCGCTGTACTAACATGTTAGAGTCTAGTTTCTGGAAAAGCGGAATTGTCTGTATTCCCATCACAAACGGATTCCTGACTTTATTCTAGATGTGTGGCATGAGGGCCCATGTCTGAAGCATTAGTTGTAAGAATACAGTGTAAATCCCCAGCATGGGAGTGCGTGGTAGGTGTGGGGAAGCTGGCTGAGTCAGCTGATCCCTGAGCTTGTTGTACTGAGGTCTCTTAAAACGGTAAGTTCTTTGACCTTCTCTTCAAAAGATGGAGCCGAATTCCCCTCCTCTTGCTTGGCAGCTGGACTTAATGATTTGCTTCTAACAAGTAGAACAGCAGACATGATGCTATGTGACTCTAGGGATTAGGCCGTCAGAAGGGATTAAAGCTTCCTGCCTACTCTCTTTCCTGTCCTTCCCTCTGCTGGACGCTGGCTGCCATGTCAGGAGGACGTGTACACAGTCCTATGAAGAGGTCTGCGTGAAAGGAACTGAGGCCTCCTGCCAACAGCCTCCTTGGATGAGGGTGCACAGCCCTGCTGACATCTCGAGAGCAATCTCAGGAGAGATCTGAATCAGAACCCCCCAGCTAAGCCACTTCTGCATTCCTGACTCTTACAAACTGGGTGAGATAATAAATCTTTGTTGTTTTAAGTTGCTGTGTCTGGGGGTAGTTTGTTAAATAGCACCTATTGGATGGTACTGTATGCTCAGCCACATACACGGTGAAGAGAACTGTCTCACCTACAGAGGCCAGAGGCCATACAACTCTGCCCCCGGGCACTCTGGGAATTGGGCACTTGACCATGGTTTCGCACTGAGTGTCAGGCAGCTGCTCTCTGGATACTTGTGAGTTAAGTACTTGTACCTTTTAAAGTCACACTTCAATTGGAATAGATGTTTTATTTTTCAGAACTACTAAGGTCAGAAAAAAGATCTGTCCCATCCAGTATAAGTTGGAAGTATACTTTTCAAACATTTCTTCCCTACCCCCTCAAAACATACAACCAGGAGTGAGAGGTACTATGAACTATAAACCCATTGAATATAAATGTATCTAATGAGTGTTATGTTTAAATATCCCATTGAACTGACTGAATAACTAATATTATGTGCATTTATTGCTTTGATTTTGAGAGCTTAAAATCCCATTTAGGTCACAAATGCTTTAGTAGGAAATTCAAATTTTCAGGGCCTTCAAAGGTTCAGAGCACTAACATTTGACATGAATGGTAGATACCAGGGCTCAGGGGCTCAAGTTAGAGTCAGAATGTTTTGCTTGCTGTGAAGGAAGAAAGTAGATGCCCGCAATAAGGTGTCCTAAATGAAGCATGAGTTGTCACATGACAGTTCTGTACCCTTGTCTCGAAGTAGGACAGAAGATCCTCAGGAAATCCATTATTGGCAGCAGCACCACATTCGAAGCCCGGGCCATGAATGCTTCCTCCTTCTCTCCCCTCCTCATGACCTTCTGCTCCTTGTTTCTCCAGCACATGCTTTGTCTTTCTGCCTCTGTACATTTGCGCATGTCTTTCTTCTTTCTGAATGTCTGTCTACTCCACCTTCTAGGCCCCACTCATCTCATAGGTATCCACAGGACCACATCCTCTCCTTTCCTCAAGGGCAGCATTTGGATGTCACATCTGCCATCAAACCCCCAGCAGTCCCTTTAGCTCCAAGTAATTTATCCCTCCTCTAGTCTCCTGTAGTACATTGTTTTATTTCCTGCTCTAATTAGCTACACTAATAAAAGAGAAAGATGCAAATTGACCATACCTCTGTTATGCCAATCAGCCAATCAGGAGTGAGTATTCAAATTAACCCAACAAAGATAGCAGACTGATTTGCATATATAGGCACAGAGTGAAGACTGAAGGCTCTGGCCTAAGCAAAGACTGAAAACTGAAGAGGCTTGGCTTTTCCACTCTAGCCTTGAGGTTTGGCTTCTCCTCTATGGCCGGTGTGGAGAAGCCAAGTCACACTGCAGCCAGAGCAGAGAAGCCTAGTCTCGAGTTTTGGAGCGAAGGCCTGGGTCCCGGGTGCCAGATGAAAACCGGTGCCAGCAGCCAGGGGAAGCAAGGCCTTTTGCATGAATCTTCATGCGATGGGCCTCTAGTTCATGTTATAACTGTATGTGTAGATGCCTTCCTCTCCTAGACATGTGTGAGCTCAGTGAGTGGTCACCAGTGAGTTAGTCCTTTATTCCAGCAAATAACATAATGTAGGAATTTTGAAAGTCACTGGATGAAAAATGTGTTTTCAGTTTTAGATTTTTCATCTGTCTTCATTTCTACTGTTTCTACTGGGTGAGGATGTGTAGACAAGAATTTCAGATCAAGGAAAGATGAGTATATATATCCCCCCAACTTGTTTGTGTATGTGTGTGTGTAGATAGATGATTGATAGATAGATAGATAGATAGATAGATAGATAGATAGATATAAAATCTCCAGGAAATTCAAAATAAGCTGATTTCCTTGGGGGAGAAAAACTGAGTGGTTTGGGGATAGGAAGAGAGACCTGTTCTCTTACAGCTTTTAAGTGGCTGTGTTATCTATTTAACTTCTTTAAAAATTAGAAGACACGTGACAAGGAAATCTGGTTATCTGTCCTCTTACAGAGGCTTTGTAACTCTGAAGGTCTGTACCTATGTGGGCCGTAGAATATGCTTCTGTTGGGAAGGCTCAGTTGTATTGACAGCAAGGCTACTCCTAATTGTTAGGAGATAATTCTACCTGGGCCTTTTGTGTGTAAGCACACCTGCTGAGTAAAGGCACTGACGTCATTGTTCTGAACTATCTATTGAGGGACCCTTGCATAGCAAATAGCCTTGATGATGGAGCTAGCTCCTCCCTCTGGAGCAGAGGGCAGATTTGTTTCCTATGCAGGGTGATGTCTCCTTCAGAGGTAAGGTTGAGCAGGCTTGGCTAGCAGCTCCTTTAAGAGGTCAGGGTTACTTAAACGCAGGGATTCTTAGCTACGATGCAAACCCGGTGAGGATGCAGAATCCATCTGGGCTGCTCCACGTTCCCCCACCTTGGAACTTGGGGACAAGGGGAGCTGAGGCAACAAAGAACTCATACCAACTGCTGTGCAGTGAGTAATAAAGTCTTCTGTCTCTGACCCAGGAGTTTCTGGTCTTCAATCGGCATCCATGAAATGGTGAGATTAATTTATTAGCTCACAAATATGGCAAAACGTTATACCCTCTGCACTTCTTGACACCAATGATAGAGATTTTGATAGTTGAAGATACCCATCTTAATCAAAATCTAATATTTAGGATGAGCAGATCTCCTCAGGTGAGCAGTTTCATAGAGAAACTCTATTATTTCAATGGCCGTGTTCCAGGAATGTATTAGATACACAGAAGACACGGGAAAGACGCAGTAGCCATTTCGCCTGTCCCCTGCTAAGACAAGAAATTGAAATAACACCGGGAGCTAAATTGTGTCCTGGGTTGCTTGGCGGATGTCAAATGGGTCATTGCTCTAGGTTACAGGTTTCCAATAAAACACAGCAGAAATAAAATAACACTTTCCCCACAATATTCAAAATAGTTATATGACATATTGACTAGTCTAGCAGATAGTGTTTCTAATCAACACGGGAATGATGGAAACAATTTACATATATACTTCTTTCTAGAAGGATGTGATAGGTCTTTTAATATATGGAAGACAGGAATGTAGGTAAGGTAGATGGCAGGGTCAGGAGGAGGGCAGGTATAATTAGGATGGTCAGAAAGAACCTCGATGAGAAGATGGGGGTCGATTCTTTTGAGGAAGGGGAGGAAGAAAAAACATAATTGACAAAGAGCTTTTTAGGTCGAGGGTCTAGCCAGGGCAAAGACACCCCGAGATGGCAGGTGGGAGGGTGTCAAAGTGAGTTCTAGGAAGACCAGGGAGACCAAAGTGATTGGGGCAGAGAAAAAGAGCATGTAGTAGGTTTTCTGAGACAGATGATGATGGGGCTGGGAGACCCTCTAGACCAGCGGTTCTCAACCTGTGGGTCGCGACCCCTTCAGGGGTTTAATGACCCTTTCACAGGGGTCGCCTAAGACTATTGGAAAACACCTATGTCCCATGGTCTTAGGAACCAACACACCGGCTCCTCGGTGTAGCAAAGTGTAGCCATGTAGTTTACTATTGTCATATGAAGACTGTTACCCATGCTACACCACGATTCAAGACAAAATTTCATTTATTTGTAATTAGAAATAAATATTTCACAACATATAATTACATATTGTTTTTGTGATTAATCATTATGCTTTAATTATGTTCAATTTGTAACAATGAAAATACATCTTGCATATCAGATATTTACATTACAGTTCATGACAGTAGCAAAATTACAGTGATGAAGTAGCAACGGAAATAATTTTATGGTTGGGGGTCACCACCACGTGAGGAGCTGTCTTAAAGGGTCGCAGCATTAGGGAGGTTGAGAACCACTGCCCTAGACCACTGTAAGGAATTTGGCTTTATTGGATGTGAGCTTTAATAATCATATGAATGTGGGGTTTCACCACCTGCAAATGAGTTACAACTAAAAGGATACTTGAAAGTGACAAGAAAACTGGATGCTGGACCTTAAGCGATGGAAAGAGGAAAAAGTGAAGTGCTACCTGCTCTGAGTACTGTACCCAGCCGGGCCTCGCCCCTCTCATTGTGGTCCGACCCCTGAGAGTGACAGGCCTCGCCTCCCTCCTGTGGTCCCGCCCCCTCAGAGTGACAGCTCAGCGAGGCCTCGCCGGTCCTACCGTAGTCCCGCCTCCACTCAGAGTGACAGCCCGGAAGACACGCCTCTCCCCTTCCCGGCTCCGCTACCACTCCACCTGACTGACAGGCCCAGGAGGCCAACCCGGTGTCCTCTTCTGGTGCGACAAGCACGAGGCCCCGCCTCTTGCCACCGCGGCCCCGCCCCCCTCCGGCGCGTAATCGCGTCGAGGCCC